>JAQGBT010003772.1:0-18519 GCA_034698585.1 Disparrhopalites patrizii | reverse complement strand
TTATTTTTGGGCTAGGCAGCAGCAAGGTGGGAACATTCAGCCAATTTCTGTAGCGTATTTCTGTAGCGCATGTGTAGTGTATTGCGTATTAAGAATTTGGCGATTTGACGTTTCGGTGGATTTGATCAATTTATGCAGTACGCCTGCATGGAGATGAGCAATTTATGTATTAGGAGCGCGTGAAGATGATCAAATTATGTACTTCACCCTCGGTATGTACCTATGTATATGCACGTATTTCGTCGGAGTTATTTACGACAGTTTGAATGTCACTTGCACCAAAATTTTCCTTGCTACTTTCCCTCCTCGTGAGCAACTCAAACCGTACAGATAATAATTATCATCTGAATTTTGTGGATGGACATGACAGAATCAGCTGTTTGGGTACAGCTAATTCATTAGGTTTGTATGTCTTCATTGGTTTCGAAAATGTATGTGCTGTCTTATCACTGTTGAGGTCAAATGCCACGGTATAGATGAGCATGAATATGATTCCGGTGTAAACAGTAAAGGATGACATACTTTTCCCAAGATGCGACGATATCGTCATGCGAGTAAACGCCTTGTATTATTCAATTCCTCCTAAACGTGCTTCATGCTATGATTCCATACATTTTCTAAAGTACAAAATCATTGACTTTTAATGAAAAATATTTAGCAAAAGAATTGTTCAGGTTCCACCGAGATTTGAACTCGGATCGCTGGATTCAGAGTCCAGAGTGCTAACCGTTACACCATGGAACCCTTCTTATATTAGAGTTTTTGCAACAGACTGCCCTCGTATCAGTCCGTGAGATATTTTTCTGGTGATTCAGTCAAGTACTTACTATGACAAGATGAAACACACTGGAACGATTATCCAGTTGCCAGGCGCACTTCTCCCTTTCCCTAGCCGCGTGTGGGACGTTCACTAAATTTTAGCATGAGTTTTCTCATAAGGATTTGCCCTAAAAATATTTTCTATTCAATATATTTTTAATCTAACAGCAAGGGATTCTCAGAGAAATTTCTATGATCGCATGGTCACATTGCTACAATAATGGTAATTATTTAAGCTTGGTCAGTGGAATTTTGTGGAATGGAAATTTTGCTTACGAACCATCTGAGGACTAAAGCCATTTTGATTCTGAAATGCTTTTAGTTACCGATTTTTTTTTTAAATTTTGAATGACGCATGACTTTTTTGAAAAAACACTAATTTTCAACATTTTCAAAAACTCAACATGCTTCCAAATGCTTTATATGAATGAATTATTCGAAAAAAATCATGATGCCTCCTGGCAAGTAGAATGTTTATTTGTTGTTGGCATAATAATATTTACTCACACGATCAAATCTGATAAAGATAAAATACATGACAATGTTGTTACTAAAAGGGTCATTGGGAAGGTTTATTTTTGTCGTTCCGGCTTTGACTCCACTCGAATTGAGTCACATGAAAATGCCCGTACATTAATGTCCAGAAAGGATTACGTGCCTCACAATTGCTAAAACAAAATAATCCCTGCAGAATCGAACATTGACCATCAACCACACCAGGCTGTCAAGTCTCTCGAGAGCTTTTTACTGATAGCAATTTCGATCAGGACAAATGGAGAAAAATACCATTTCAATTGTTAGTAATCCTTCCATTGGAGTCCGGCTTACCCCACTGAATCTCGGCTGGAAGGGAAGGCTTTGTTTGCTGACAAGTGTCAATTTGGACACGATAAGATAAATCTGGGTCATATTTAAAAGAAACAACAACTGGGAAGTGTCATACATTCTTCATTAATATTTCGTTAGAAACAAGACTGGAATTATATGTATTCATTTCAATTTTGTTTCCTCTCCCGAATTCCCCCGAATTGTCAGGAATGGCTTTAGCAATAATATTGTACCCGTTCCTCATCACTTTCTTCGTGCTATTACTCGGCTACTACCTTCTGGGGACGTTGAAATTCAATGAAAGGAGACAGCGACTCTTCGACGTCCTCCCCTCGCCCAGAAGATTTCCCATCATAGGCCATGGACTGTCTCTGGTCGTTCCAACCGAAAGTAATTTTATTGTCAAATCAATTGATTTACTTAATTAAGAATTCGAAAATATAAATAATTGCTAATGCACAAGCGATTTCAGTGACACAGACATACTATAACTACTATGTACTACTATGTACAAAACAATTTCATGCCGTGATGTCCATTAACCCAGCGATATTTGCCTTCGTAGAATTATTTGAAACACAATTCTATTTCTTGAAGACCTGTGGGACGCGTCTGGTTGCAGAGATCGGAAATTTGGTGTACATCCTGCAGATCAACGCACCTGAGGACGTAGAAGTGAGTAGGAGAATTTAAATAAGGGCATTTACGTGAGTAATATGTATATGTATGCAATATAGGCTATACCTGCTTTTTGCTCTCATTTATTAATCTGGCCAATTTAATTATGCAGAAAGTCCTTGCGTCGTCCACGCACATTGACAAGGGGATTTGCTACAAAATCGTTACCCCTTGGCTAGGAGACGGCCTTTTGACATCTAAAGGTTTACATTTAATATATATTAGATACAGTGGAGTCTCACTATAACAACACTGAAGGGAAGAGGAAAAAATATTGTTACTAAGAAATGTTGTCATATGGAATATAAAATATGTACTCTACATGCAAGAAGGACGAAAAAAATAATTTTGTTATATAGAAATGTTGTTATAAAGAGACTTGTTACAGAGAGACTCCATTGTATACACATATACATACATACATACACAGCAATATAATATTATTAAGCTACCGTCGGCGAACACATTTGATGTTTTGATTATTACTTAGGTATGGGAATGTTTTTTCAGGGAAAAAATGGCAAAAGCGTCGAAAAATGCTCACGCCTGCCTTTCACTTCAAAATCCTGGAGGACTTCCTGGTTGTGTTCAATGAGCAAGCCAAGATTTTAGTGGAGGTCCTCAAGGAAGATTTTAGACAGGGGAAAGTGAATGACATTTGTCCCTATATGGCTCGTTGCACCTTGGATGTTATATGTGGTTCGTTAAATGTTTACTTTCTGTTAATTGTTTCTTTCTCTATTATTGGTTCAACTTAATAGTGGTTCAACGTGTAATTAACCTTCCTAATTTGTCGTCCTGGGATGTTTTGATATCCGCAGAAACAGCCATGGACCACAAGATCAATGCACAGAGGGACAAGGATCAGCCTTACGTCCAGGCCGTAAATAAGTAGGCTTTTCAGTCATAACTATTTTGCTTATTCATTTTATTTTATATTCAGGGTGAAGTGAAATATAACCTAAAATTTCGTATGCAGAGTTCTAAGCATCATGACTTGCCGGTTCGTTCGGCCGTGGTATTTTCCTGACTTCACATTTAATCTGAGTCCTTCCGGACGTCAATTTAACGCGGCCCTGAAAACGCTCCACGCCTTAACCGACAAGGTTCTGAGTTACTTTTTCCCTTCTGTTAGATTTATTATTTTGATAAATAACATTATTCCGCAAGCCTCTTACACAGCTATCCTTTTTCCAGTAAATATGCCCAATAAGGAGAAGAAAAATAACCTCGATACATTAATTACAGGTCATCCGTGAAAGAAAACAAAGAGGGCCGGTGACGGAAGACAAGAAAGAAACGGACGAGAATGAGCTCTACTGGCTCGGAAAGCGTCGACTGGCCTTCCTGGATTTGCTCATCGATGCACAGAAGAATCCCGAAAATGAACTTACTGATCAGGACATTCGGGAGGAAGTGGACACATTCATGTTTGAGGTACAATCATGGTTGTATTTATTTGGTTGATATTGTTAGCTCAAAAATATCATTGCCTTTAATTTGTCTTTTAGGGACACGATACGACTGCTGCGAGCGCCAATTGGACCACATTTTTGTTGGGCCTTTACCCCGAACACCAAGTAAGAAATTATGAACCAAAAAATGTCCATGAAAACACTGGGAATCTATAGACGGAGTATTTAATGGAATGAATCTCTAGGTCAAAGTGCAAGAAGAATTAGACCGAATTTTCGAAGGCGATCGCAACCGTCCGGTGACCTCGAAGGACTTGACGGAAATGAAGTACCTCGAAATGTGCGTTAAGGAATCCTTGAGACTCTTTCCCCCCGTTTGCATCTTTGCCCGCCACTTGAACAGTGACCTCATTCTAGACGAGAAGGTCGTGATTCCCTCCGGCGTGGAAATCTTATTCTTCCCCATGATGACTCATTACAACGAGAAAATCTTCCCCGAACCCACTAAATTCGATCCGGAGAGGTTTCTCCCCGAGAACAGCGTCGGAAGGCATCCCTTCGCCTACTTTCCCTTTTCGGCTGGACCTAGAAACTGCATTGGTGCACATTTTTAGTGTTTTAAACTGAAAATTATCAGACTGTTCAGACAAAATATGAAAATTATCAGACGAAATACTAAAGATTTAATTGTGGTTTAGGACAAAAATTTGCCATGATGGAGGAAAAGGTTATTCTGGCGAACGTTTTCCGGAACTTCCGTGTAGAAACCATTGGCCGGAGGGAAGACGTGAAACCAATGCTGGAAATCATAACCAGGCCAAAGGATGGAATTAATGTCAGATTGCACCCTCGATAGTTGCTTCAATTTCTTTAGACATCTATATTTACGTAGAAAACTGTAAGCAAAGTTAAATCATGAAGATTAAACATTTCCTTCAATAACACATGTAAAGGACTCATGTTTGATGCACTGACGAGGCATTCTTTAATCTATTTTTTATGGCCTTTGCTTATAGATTTAGATGGAGACAGAAACGCTTAGATTGAGATTAAATAAACGGTGTCACGTTTACGCGTAGGACTTTGGGATTTATTTAACACATTCTTGGAAGTTACTTCGTTGAAAAGTTACAGCATTTAATTCCACTCACCACACGATCTTGAGAGAGGTTGAAAATGATTTATTCAATTTCTCATCTAACACTACACATTTCTACACAAATGCAAAGTAGCAAAAAACGTAGATATATTTGATGAAGAAAATGGGAGATCAGTTGCAAAAAAAGCCACGTTCCCATCTAAAAGAAGTGTTCATGTCCCGGTCATTTTTTTTGGCATATTACAACAACTAGAATTGGCATATAATCAACTTTATTTCTGCAATCAGCTTGAAAACCAAACAAAAACCTGGTCTCTACAACTGTATAATTAACCCTAAAAAATACATAATACGGTTGTTGCTACAACAGAAATGCGTGTGGAACGATTTCATAAGATCTCCTACTGAACTTGAAGAAGCTTTTTTCTTTGATGTTTTCCCTTGGGGCAAAATCCAAGAAGTTGATTTTCCCAGACAATTCTAGTTTTTATCTCTTTGAAATATTTCAACAGTAATGACGGTAAATGTCGGTTTAGAGATAAGTGACTCATATGTGTGTTGCACTGGTTAGTACATATTTATGTGTGCATTGAAATTGAAAAGCTCTCCAGCTTTCTGATCCTTCAACCTGGAATCTTTGTTGTCCCTGGACATTAAGTGGTGATAAAGCAGATTCGGATAACCAATTATAAAATCTCCCACTCGATTGAAGGTGCATAGGTATCTATAAAATGGATTAAAGTCCGCGATTACCTAATAAAACCGACTGATAATATCGTTGTTTGAAAAAATACTCACAATGACAGAGATAAAGCCTTTCTCCTGCCAATCACTTGGTAGTTTGCAATGAAATTGTGGGTCAGTTAATTATAATAGTTTATTTATTAAGAGACGGACAGTTGAAATTCGGAATAAATGCAAGCAAGTGAAGTGTAAAAAAAACAAGTAGCAACAATGGCATTAATACTCTTATATCCGTTTCTCATTGCCTTTTGTACGATTTTATTGACGTACTACATTTTAGGGAAAGTGAATCGACGCTGGGAGCGAGTCTTTGATGTTCTCCCGTCGCCCCCGAGATACCCAATTATCGGAAATGCATCCGTTCTTGCCGTGCCAAATGAGAGTAAATAGAATTTTATCAGAGATGGCCAAAATACATCGTATTTAAAATACATTTTCGAATTTTGCAATGGTACTTTCAAATGCTGGTTTTTTCTACCTGTATTTTGTAATTTGTATTTAAATACACGAGATTTTTTACAAGTATTTTGCTATATTTTGTTATTTAAAAGTGCACCAAGGCAAAATAGAATTTGTAATTTGTTGATTGTGCTCTAAAATACAAATGAATGCATATGATACGTATTTTAAATACATTTATTTAAATTGTATATTTAAAATACGTATTTTAATTACATTTATTTAAATTTTGTATTTAAAATACGTATTTTAATTACATTTATTTAAATTTTGTATTTAAAATACGTATTTTAAATGCACTTATTTGTATTTGGTAATTAAAATACATATTTAAACACATTACTACCTACCGACGTATTTTGTGTTCGGCGTAAAATACAGTTGTATTTTGTAATTGTAATTAAATACTAAACTTTAGACGCAGCCAAATGTAATAATAGATAAGTAATTAAAGCCTTCTGTAGTATATTTGTATTTTGTAATTAGTATTTGGAACTAAAGTATTGTGGCTATCTCTGAATTTTATCTACAAAAATTGTCTACATAAACAAGCTATAAACGTTTTATGTCCGAACTGATTGTACGGAGTTGGATTTCTTTTAGAATTATTTGATGTTCAATTCGAATTCATCAAAAATTGGGGTCGTCGTACGTTCATAGAAATCGGGAATTTCTTTTATGTTCTCACCATCAGCAACCCTGAAGATATAGAAGTAAGTAGCAAAGGAATTAATTTCATTACTTTCCCCAAGGATTTCTTTATTTAAAAAAATGGCGAATTATGTATGTATACATATATTCTATTTACCATTATTAATTGACACATACATTTTTTCGTGACTTAGAAAGTTCTTAATTCTTCCGTTCATATTGAGAAAACAAGGACCTACCTCGTCATTACCCCGTGGCTAGGAGACGGCCTTCTGACATCTAAAGGTTTACATCGCAACATGAGATTGCCCTTGCATGGACACTGAAAGTCCATTCAGTTTCCAATTGCAAATATTTGTTATGATACCATGCGGCGAACAGTTTTGATTTATTGATTATTACTAACGTGGGAATATTTTTCAGGAAAAAAATGGCAAAAGCGACGAAAAATGCTCACGCCCACCTTCCATTTCAAAATCCTGGAGGATTTCCTCGTCATCTTCAATGAGCAAGCCAAAGTTTTAGTTAATGTCCTCCGGGAAGACTTCAAGGATGGGCAAAAGGACAATATTTTTCCGTACATCACTCGCTGCACCCTCGACATCATCTGTGGTTAGTCACAACTGCTACTAAATTGTCAACTATAGCATACGTAAGATGTGAAACAACTGCTTTAACTCCTCCTGATATCCTTTCTTTTTCGAAAACTGTCACGAAGAGACTGCAATGGACCAGAAGATCAACGCCCAAACTGACAAAGAACAACCTTACGTCCAAGCTATAAATAAGTGAGGTCCTTCATACTAATTCAATCATTAGAACCATTTCATCCCTGTATAGCTTAGACTGGCCATATTCAGCAATTATTTTGTATTTGATACAGAATCGTTACCCTCATAACCTACCGGTTCGTTCATCCTTGGTACTGGCCCTCATTTGTATTCAATTTAACCCCTTCCGGACGTCAATTCAACAAAGTTCTGAAGGAGCTGCATGCCTTTACCGACAAGGTTCCTATATTTACCCTCATCTAGTGGTGGCAACGATCCGATTTGATCCAAAAAATTTTGTTCCATTCGCTTCGAAGCCCGAATCGGATCGAAATTTGCAATTCCATCGGATTCATGATGCAAATGATTCGATTCGGTTCGATTCAAGCCATGGATTGAATCGATTCATGATTCAAAGGATCCAAAAAATTATTGTGACACATGTTTTCACTTTTTGCTAATTTTAAGCATAACTAATAATGAAGTCTATAATTTGCCACTTCAAGCAAGTGCAAGTAACTTTGATATAATATTTACCGGTGAATTATATTTGCTGCAATATTTTGATGGTTTTTGCTCTGCTTTGGAAGAATATCCCAAAATGCTGGATTAACTAATGGATCGAATGAATGGAATTTCAGTTAAATATTATGATCCGATTTACGTCTTGAATCGAATTATTTGATTCGATTCGCGGTTTCGAATCGAATCAAATTTTTAAGTAATTGAATTGAATCGAATCGAATTGAATAGAAAAATCCATTCAGAATCGAATCATTGCCACCCCTACTACATCATTTAAATTTTATGGCTAATTAAAAAGTGGATGACGCTAAAACGGAGGTTTTCGGTAGGTAATTAACGAAAGAAAAAAGAGAGGCACTGTGAGGTCAAAGGAGGACAGGGCGGGGACGGATGCGGACGAGCTTTACTGGCACGGCAAACGTCGATTAGCCTTCTTGGATCTCCTCCTCGAAGCACAGAAAGACCCCGAAAATGAACTCACTGATCAGGACATTCGGGAAGAAGTGGATACATTCATGTTTGAGGTACAATGTTACTTTGTTTATCACATATCGGATATCAGATACATTGAACCAACAATAAGACTATACGGAATGTCAAATATCTTTATATTTGATTGCTTTTAGGGTCACGACACAACCGCTGCGAGTGTCAGTTGGACCATATTCTTCCTCGGACTTTACAAGGAGCATCAAGTAATAATAATGAACCTTTTGGAATATTATTTCCAAGCAGAAAACTGTTGGAAGATTCAAATGAAACTTCGACGTAATTATGTAATCCATTTCAGGACAAAGTACAAGAAGAGCTGGACCAAATTTTCGAAGGAGATCGAAACCGTCCGGTGACCTCGAAGGACATGACGGAAATGAAATACTTAGAAATGTGCATAAAGGAAGCATTGAGATTATTTCCCAGCGTTTGTATCTTTGGTCGACATTTGACCAGTGACTTGACTCTGGGCAAGTTTTGGAACATGTATTTTTTTGTAGGTCTTTTCATAATTTGGCCTATTTTGTGTTTAATTCCTTTTTTTCATCTATAGACGACAAAGTTGTGATTCCCGGGAATTTTGACGTGTTACTTTTCCCCATGATGGTTCATTACAACGAGAAGATCTTCCCCGATCCCACTAAATTCGATCCGGAGAGGTTTCTCCCGGAGAACGTCGTCGGAAGACATCCTTTCGCCTACATTCCCTTTTCGGCCGGGCCTAGGAATTGCATTGGTTCACATTTTTAGATTTTTCAATCGAAAATTATGAGACTGTTTTATCCAAGATGCTAAAGGTTTAATTGTTGTTTAGGACAAAAATTTGCCATGATGGAGGAAAAGGTTATTCTGGCGAACATTTTTCGGAACTTCCGGGTGGAAACGATGGACCGACGGGAAGATGTGAAACCAATGCTGGAAGTCATAACCAGGCCAAAGGATGGAATCAATGTTCGCTTGCACCCTCGATAATTATGCCAGCCTTTACCAAACATTATGAACATTGAATCAATGCGAAGCAAACAGCCCACTGAATCACGTTACTCAGCTTAATCAGCACTAGTTCATATTCATACAATAAAAAAACGTATGATGAATTTAACTAACTATATTACCAGGTTGACATAATTAATAATTGTCTTGCCCTTGCCTTGCCTCGTTTTTGTATATAGGTATAGTCACGTTATATTTTGGGCGAACTGTTCGTGAGTGTATATGCATGAACCATGAGCAATGCAAGAAATCATTTTTCTGTTAGAACTACAATAAAATTCTCTATCGAATATTGTTTGTCGAACCTTTTTGGACGGCACCAAATCATTTTATTTGGCAGTCGGGCATTTCATTATAAGGTCTATAATACCAATGTTGAAAGTTCACTGTGGATATTTCCCTTGCTGTAGTTTTAATCATGTTCATTTTTATTCATTTGTATGAGTGTAAACGCTTGAAACGCATATAGTAACAATTTGTGCCAAACGTCAACAAGTCCTGAAGGTGACAGACGCGCACAACTAAAGATAAATTATCCACAGTTCGATTCGCCAAAACAAATAATTTACATACTATAGTTGTAGTTGTGTACCCTGAAAAATAAAATATGCATCGAAGTAAAAAATGTCAGTATTGACCCAGAAATTTATCAAAGCTGTTCCGGAAAGTACCGAGCCACGCCGAAATGGTTCGAGCTTATCCGAAATCGTAATCAAACTCATCCTTCAAATGATTAATAAACGGAGGTGCGAACAAAAATGACATTTTTATTCATTAATCTGGTGCCATCAAATGGATTTGAAACTATTTGTATTGCATTATTAATTGTTGGGTGACGGGCCCAAAAGGATGATGGATGTTCCCCGTAATTACAGTTGGCGTGAGAAAAAAATGTATTGTAAGGACTCAATGCAGTTTTCCCAGACAATTGCTGGAAATCTTGGGTCATACTTGGAGCATCCTAGTGAGCCTGTAACAATGGCTTTGCTCATTGTCGAATTCTTCCAAACTTTGCTCTTGTACGTCCTTGGTATCTTCGTAGTTGGGCTGGGCTATGTCCTGTCCAAATTTTGGCCGAATGAGAAAGTCCGAAAGCTATTCCGGACGTTTCCTGGACCACCTCGCGTGCCCTTATTCGGAAATGCCTTCCAGTTTAATGTGCCGAGTGAGCGTAAGTCACTTCCATTTTTCTTTTCATGGAGTAATTCTTTTTTTTTTTAAATTATACACATTTAAAGAATTAATTTAATTTCAGTAAATTAAATTATTTACATTTTACAATGCAAAATTCTGCTTATGGAATTGTTTTCAGAGCTTTACCACTTGCAATTTTACCTTCGGAAGATATATGGTCAGCGGGTTCTAATTAATATTGGGCCCATTAATTATGTCACACTCGCCGATCCGGTGGATGTTGAGGCAATTATAATTTCATTTCATTTTCGAATGCTTTCCCTTGTTTTATCAAACATCTGGATTCTTGATATTCAATTCTTTCCAGAAATTACTGACTTCATCCACCAACATTGAAAAAGCTCATGTGTACTTGACCATTACCCCATGGATGGGGGAAGGACTTTTGACCAGTAGAGGTGACTATTAATGTAATAAAAAATATGCTCCTTCATCCAATTCTAATTTGACCATGGTTTTAAGCTGGTTAAAGCGTTATTTCAGGGGCCAAGTGGCAACACCGACGGAAATTGCTCACCCCGACGTTCCATTTCAAAATTCTGGATGACTTCCTTCACGTCTTCAACGAGCATGCCCACGTTTTGGTGGATATTTTCCAGACGGAATTTTCCAAGGGGCAAGTGGGAAATATTTGTCCTTATTTGGCTCGTTGCACTCTGGATATAATTTGTGGTAAGTTTTCAGCTCATTTTGATGTATAAAAACATAAAAAGTATCTATAAAAATAAGTTCTATTATATCCACCAGGAAAAAAATGATTTATTTTAAGACCTGATACAAGCAAAATTCGACCACAGTCAATGATTCAGTTAAAGACGAATATTAATTAAATTAAATGAATTCCTCATGTTGTAATTAATTAGATAACTAAAACATGTTGCCGATTTTGTAATAAAACTATTTTATTGCAGAAACGGCCATGGGAAGACGAATCAATGCACAAATTGACCGGAACAGCTTATACGTCATGGCCGTTACGAAGTATGGTTGTGATTAAAAAATGCTTAATTCGTTTGCCCTGTTTCCTAAACTAAACTGAATTAAATTAAAAAATTTAATTAAAATTAGTAAATATTTTGTTTTCAGAGCATGTGAAATGATCGCTCGGCGATTCGTCCGACCTTGGTATTGGCCCCATTTAATTTTCAATCTAACCCCTTCCGGGCGAGAATTTAATAAGTCCCTGAAAGTTCTCCATAATTTCACCACTCAGGTGAGGATTTGCTTAACTTTTCATTAGATTGAAGCAAACGTACATAGGTACATGTGTGCAAGCATATGGCATAGCAAACTACATATAATGACATACACAGGTAATCCAAGAGAAAAAGCAAACAATTAATGCTTCAAATGATAATGCTACGAACGCACCTGAGCAAACCGATGAGAGTGATTATTGGTATGGAAAGCGACGTCTGGCCTTCCTGGACTTGCTCCTGGAAGCACAGCAAAATCCAGAGAATGACCTTTCCGACTTGGATATCCGAGAAGAAGTGGACACTTTTATGTTCGAGGTGATTTGAAATTAAATTACAATTAACTTAAGCAAGAACGTGACAAGACGCACGATAATTTTAAAATAAATTGAAAATAAAATTTAAAAAATTGTAAAATTTTTTTTAAAATAATTTTAAAAAAGACGTACGATGATTTTTAAAATTACATGTAATGCCCTAAATGGTCTAAATATGCCTGTGTCAATAATTAATTAGGGTCACGACACGACAGCAGCAAGCCTAAGTTGGACTATTTTTATGCTGGGGTCCTATCCAGAACATCAGGTTGAAGGCTTCTCTTTCCTTCTTTTAATTCATGGATGTGCAAATTTTTGCAATCTAACATGTAAACTATTTGTACACAGATGAAAGTTCATGAAGAACTAGATCAGATTTTCGGGCAAGATCGGAGTCGCCCGGTGACCCCGAAGGACTTGCGAGAAATGAAATACCTGGAGATGTGCATTAAGGAAGCCCTTCGACTCTACCCCAGCGTACCCTTTATTGCCCGGAAATTGTCTACGGATTTAATACTAGGCACATGAATTTCCATGCTAAAATTATTAATTATTTTAATTATTTAATTAATGTGCTTATAATGATTTTACTTCCGATTGGCTGCAGTTTGACCAAACTCTCTCCATATTTTAGACAAAAACACGACAATCCCGGCCGGTGTGAACGTGAGCCTTCTCACGATGATCATTCATTACAATGAGAAAATTTATTCGGAGCCCAAAAAATTTATACCGGACAGATTTTTGGTTGAAAATATCAAAAGCAGACATCCTTTTGCCTACATTCCATTTTCTGCCGGTCCAAGAAACTGTATTGGTAATTAATTGTTAATTGGTACTTTTTCGTAAATGTGGGCATTTGACTGGGGGGGGGGAATCTGAGAATCGTGTGTTGCATGTGTATAGTTGTACTTTATTTAAAATTCTACAAGTTGCATTTATTTTTCTAATTAAAATTAGGACAAAAATTTGCCCTCATGGAGGAGAAAGTAGTTCTGGCTCACCTCTTCCGCAACTTCAAAGTGGAAGCCGTGGACCGTCGAGAAGATGTCACCGTTATGGTCGAGGTCATCACCAAGCCGAGGGATGGTCTTAAAATGCGTCTAGTCCCCCGATAATTTAATAATAGTTATTACTATTAATAGTTTTTATCCTTAATTTGGCGACCAGCGTATTACAGTGACCGACGTGAGCCAATGCTTTCGACAACATAAATATGCCCTTTAAATTATGTACTATAAATTATATTTACTCCAAATTACGCATAACAAATTATTTTCAACAAGAATACGTCACAAAGGGGAATATGCACAAAAACGGCTTTTTCACTGTACAGATTTATAGCAAGCAATGAAACATGTGTGTAAAGTCTTTACTTATTATTATAATTATAAGAGTACAAAGCTTTTATTTTGTCTCGCTCCTCTCATGGGGAATGGTGCAACTTTTTACTGTGCTTACATAAATAATTAAAATGTGGACGGGTGCATATCCGCAGAAATTTTATTAAAAGTTTTATTCTGGCTACATTTCAATAAAGTTGCTTTTAGTAGACATGAAAAAAAATTTATCATCGATGTATGTATGCATTTCCTAATACAGGCACTTTTACTTGAATCATTTAATAGTCCCTATGATTATGCTATTATGTATATCGTGTCTTACCAGTTTAGCAGTCGGTGAAGAAAGGAAAGTTGTAACGTAAAAGTAGATGAAGGAAAGTATTATTTTTGATATTGATGTTACCCTTCGGAGCGTACATGAGACATGATGATAGCATGTTCCTTACCAGTATGCATTCATCATATTAATCAGTCCTGGTGGCACGGAAGCAAGGCTAAGAGAAACTCATCACATTCTATTTTTACATTTCTTATCCAAGTAGAGTTGTTCAATTTTTAAATAGCAGCTTAAGAAACCTGTTCTGGTCAAGAAAAAAGTACAAACATCGGTTAAATGGCAATTAAGAAAGCAGGTTTCGTTTGAAGCTGATCAAGAAATTGCATTGGCCGCCATACAAGGGCATCCCAGGACTGTCTAGAGCTTCTGAATGGAACAACGTTAGCTGTAATCTCCTACGACCTTTGTAACAATTTGCTGTTACACAGTCCTGCTGTTATACAGTCTAGTCAGAAAATAAATTTTACAAGTATTCCCGTTAGAGAGGCTCAAGAAAATTTTTATGATTCATTATGTGCACGACAAAGGCAAAAGCCTTCCAAATGACACTGACCACAGCCACGTTTTTTTTATTAGTGATGGCTTCCACACACATCTTGAGAGAGGAATCCTTCACCCATGTAACCTGACGGTGGATGAACATATTTAAAAAAACCTTTATGGATTATTGCAGAAAAATGTGGAAGAATGTGACATTAATTTATATTAGGTTGCTTGCATAAGTAAAGCTTTGATCTGAAAATTCAAGAACAGTTATGAATGTACCGACTTGTTCTCTTTCTCTCTCTTTTTCTCTCTTTCTGTGTCGATCTCCATCTCTTTCTCTGTGCCTAGACACAAAAGTTTGCTATCAATAAAGGATTTTTCTCAAACCACAAATGCAACTGCGGAGGAATAAATAGTGCTTACTTAGAAATATTATTGAGCAATAATAAATGGGAATCTCTCCCAGCTTCTCCCCTTTATCATATGCGGCCAGTGACATAAAATATTAAGTACCAAAATAATATTGCTTCATTAGATATAACGGAGAACTAAATTGATAAATTTATTTGGATAAATTTAAACCACATTATTAAATTGTGTTAAACTTAATATATTAAATACGATTTCATTGTATGAAATAAATTGAAACATTTAATTCAATCTCCAAAAATTAAATAGCTTCCTCAGGAACATTTTAATTTTGAATTACATTTTAATAATGATTCTCCAGCTGGTGCAATCTTACCCTGTGTTTACATTATTTGTCCTCATATTCACCATGTATCTCATGACCAAGTCCAAAACGGACCAGCGGGTCGACAAACTCCTCTCGGAGTTTGCCCGACCGCCAGCTCTTCCCCTTATTGGAAGTGCCTTGCAAATGAATTACAACAGCGAAGGTAAAATTATTTATTTTCTCTCTCTAATTTGGTCTTGCAAAATGCTTGGAAAAATTATAAATAGGCTGCCGCGAGAATAAATTAATTCGTTTTAAGTAACAAGGTATGACATCCGAATCGGTATTGGAATTCAAATCGGAATTATATTCATATTTTCCAGTATTTTAATCCGAATAAATATCCATATTTTGTCAGAAAAATATTTTAATTGGAATTTATAATTATACAAATACATTCGAAATTCAAATTCATATTCAAAAGCTGACATTCGGATTCCGATACTTTATTTATTTCTATTCGAAAATTCCTTCATTATGCTGCTCATTCCCGCCTTCGGGCAAGTTTTTTTTACAAAATCAAGCTATTGTAACGACGATTTTTTAAATTGGCAGTATTTCGTCCGTAAAAGCATCGGTTTTTGTAAAATCGGAGTTGCGGAGTCAATTTATAATTTCTTGTATTGATTTTGCGTTTATTTTAAGCTACAAATTATGCCAGATTGCACTACAAATGAATTTTTAAAAGTATTTGAATATATACGTATGCATTTGTCTTAGTATTTGAATAAAATTGTATTGTAAATATAATTTATATTGTAGATATCCTTCTATTTGTTATACTCATAATTAGGAAAAACACGTATTTTAATTCGAATTGTAATTTCATATTTTTTCGGATGTCATTCCTTGTTAATTAATAGCAATTCAATAGTGGATTTTTAAGTCTGCAGCAGAGTTTTAATCTCTAAACGCTATAAATAATCAAATTGTAAATAATTAAAACTAAAACTATCCAAAATAAGTGTATTGAATTCCTCCAGAGCTGACCACGTTACAATTTGAGAATACGAGGCGATACGGAGAGCGCTATGTTATGAAGCTATTCCACCGATATTACGTCTTCTTCAGCAACCCGAAAGATGTGGAGGTTGGCTTCACCGAGAAAAAGTTAATCTGATTAAATAATTATCTACAGGCAAATTGTAATTACAGACCGTGTGATTTCAGAAATTACTGGGATCTCCAGTCCACATCAGCAAGGGAGACACCTACGATCTATTGCGTCCATGGCTTCTGGATGGACTTCTCACTAGTCAAGGTATTACACATTTCTGATTGTGAGTATATTGAATATATTCATAATATGTCAGTGTGAATATTTATGGCAGTATACACGTGCCAACAGTGAGCGATCATTGTTTTTAAAAGGGAAGAAATGGCAGGACCGCCGGAAGATGCTCACACATGCTTTCCACTTCAAAATCCTGGAGGATTTCATTCACATTTTCAATGAGCAAGCTCACATTTTGATGAAGATTCTTGGGGAAGATTTTAAGGATCAGGAAGGGAAGGACATTTCCCATTATCTGGCGAGGTTCACGCTGGACGTTATTATGGGTCAGAGCGCGAAATTCCGTAATTAGATATGAGCCCAATTTTGGTTGTCCAGAATATATGCTAAGGTACAATTTAACATGCATTTACACAGAGACGGCCATGGACAAGAAAATCAATGCACAGCTGGATAAGGATTCCCCCTATGTCCAGGCGGTTAGCAAGTAAATTATGGTTTGCATCCACATTGTATCCTTCCTAATGGTGGTAACGATTCGATTCTGAATCGGATTTTTCCATTCAATTCGATTCTATTCACTCCAAATACTTGAAAATTTGATTCGATTCAAAACGGTGAATCGAATTGGGAATTTCGATCCGTTTCGGGCTTGGAGACGAATCGAACTAAAAATTTTGGATCAAATCGGATCGTTGCCTCCCCTAAATCCTTCCATTTCCACCACTCGAAATTCTCATGAAATTCTCTATCATTTGTTAAAGAACATGTTGCATGCTGACAGCTAGAGTCACAAGGCCTTGGTTGTGGCTGGATTCCATTTTTTTCTTAATGCCCATTGGTCGAGCTTGCCGGCGTGAACTCAAACTGCTCCATGACTTCACTGCTTCGGTCTGTAAAAGTCTAATAAATCATCTTGAATCATCCTTTGTGAGTTTAGTTTTTTTTTGAAAATAAAATTTTGGCCCGGGAAAATAGGTAATCCAGGAACGGAAAGAAGCTTTCCGATCTCAAAAAGCAACCAAATATGACTTCAATCCCGAGGATTCCTTCTACGGGAAGCGCAGGCTAGCTTTCTTGGATCTGCTCCTGGAAGCCCAGATGAATCCGGACAATAATCTAACTGACATTGACATTCGGGAGGAGGTGGACACCTTTATGTTTGAAGTAAGTCCGAAGTCCCGTTATTTTTTTTAATTCGTTCTCTTCTCTTTAAATTAAATTCTTCTTGCGCATGCTGAAATTACAATATATTAACCAGAGAATTCTATGCAGGGTCATGACACCATCGCCGTCAATCTGACCTGGAACGTCTTTCTACTCAGCTGCCATCCTCAGTGTCAGGTAAGACCGTAAGACCCATGAAGATAATGAGGATGGTCTCGTTGATTCAACAGAGAATTGCAATTTGAAAAACTTATTTTTTAATTTTTTTGAATTTTGCAAATTAATTTGGAGGGTTCAATTACATAGGAGAAAGTTCACGAGGAATTAGACAGAATCTTTGAGGGAGATCGGACTCGTCCCACGACCTCCGCTGACATTGTTGAAATGAAGTACTTGGAACAATGTATTAAAGAAGCCCTCCGGCTCTATCCCAGCGTCCCATTTCTCTCCAGATACTTGAAGAACGATATGGTTTTGGGTGAGATTACATTTCGACCAATTTTACATTTCCATTTTTAATAAAATAGTCGATATCCTTGTAAATATACAAGGATATCGATAGCCGTCATGCATTCATATTTTTCTCGCATCATCACGGGAGAAATTGAAAAATATTGCCAGAAAATCAATACACGCCCTCTACATTGAATGCTCTACAGCATGTTATATGCGCAAATCATTTGAGCATGCAAAAATGTTATCCCAGAAGATTTCATTTGCGAGAGAATATGAAGCTAAATGTCTATTTAAAATATAGATGATGGCACGATTATCCCCTCCGGGGTCAACGTCTGCACCTTGCCCATGCAAGTGCATCGAAACCCAAAGATTTATCCTGAGCCTGGTCTTTACAAGCCGGAGCGATTCAGTCCGGACAACGTTCTGGGTCGCCATCCCTTTGCTTACATCCCCTTCTCCGCTGGTCCGAGGAATTGCATTGGTATATCATGTTAGACTTCTCACTAGATCTGTGAAATGTCCAGGAAATTTCAAAAACATTGCAATTCCGATGAGCGCAATTTCATCGGATTGCAAT
>JAQGBT010003771.1:0-18521 GCA_034698585.1 Disparrhopalites patrizii | reverse complement strand
TATTACATATGCATTAATACATGTGTATACTGATGTCATGTGAACACATAAATATGTATTCTGTGTTTGTATATAGTAGTATGTATACGACGAATGTATAGAGAAGGAAACATAAAATGAAGAGAATTTCATATAAACGTCAGTTTGTTATTCATGTGGAAGATCTGACATGGCTTGTGAATTAATGTTACAGGAATATTGACTTTGATGTTATGACGATGATGGTGCGGAACTTTTTCAATCACCTTCCGCATTTTATTCTGCCCTTATGTCGCTAAAGATATAATTATGTATGTATGTTTTTATTTATACACTGATACCCATGGCTTGTGAGAGAGTATTACCGCAGAGAAAACGTGGGTCAAAAGCCAAAATGATGGACATTTATATGCTTCATGTGCGCATATAGTTATAGTAGTTCAAAAGTGGAATTATATTATCCCACGACATTGAAGGAATTCCTCGGCTTTGAAGCAGAAGGGAGTGAGTTTTCGAGGAGAAGCTTTGAAGGCTTCGTAGAAGCAGATAAGCACATGCACGCGTAATGCACGAGGATCTCACGCGTGATTAAATTATCACGTGGGTGTCCTCTTAATTATTTTGGATTGAATAAATACAGAAACAATTATTTGGCTAAACTGGAGGAGAAAAAATCTCGTGTGCAAGTTCGAAAAAACCTGCACCCTTTAAAAACTGGTTTCTGTGGTCCGATAGTCCAGCTTGAAAAAATGATAGAAAAAATTTCTAGAAAGTATCAAAGAGAAAGGAATCTTCAAACTCAGAAATGACTTTGTTTTTATGAGGGAAGTACTTTAAATGCCCACTTTTTGTACGAGCTGGGGAGATTTAATGGTAGAGGAATTTAACAGCAAGTGTATTCGCCAGAATTTATCCCCATTTTTCCTCCATGGCTAGTATCTATGTGTGCTGATGATGAGACTCTTGACTGACGGACAGGTTTCAAAAGGGGAAGGTCATGGAAGGTGTTTTATAACAATTGGCGTTTTCCTTTATCTTTTCATTTTCTTTCTTTCGTATGCAAATTAAAGGAGAAAAAAAGGCATGATGATGCTAACAAACATGCTCTGTCTATAATAGTCGGGAAAGGAAAAATGCATTTCTATATGTGCACCTATACTCATACTCATACATGCATATTATGTATAAAAATAGATTGGAGTGTGTTGAAAAAACGTAACCTTCTTCCCAGTTGTTAAGAAAATAATTTGTAACTGGTGAATAGAGCAGGTTTGTGGGATACAAAAAAAATTGATCAAAGGAGAAATTACGGTGTTATTACAGAACTGAACAAAGGTAATACTCGATAGGCACGTAGTTTTGAAGGAAAATTAGAGATTGTTTTACACTTATGCCGTAGAGTGTGTAATGCCGATTAGTTTTGATGTACTTTGTAGTGTTTGTAGTATAAAGAAGCTTGGCCTTTTTTTTCTGTACGAGCTGCTTTTTTGTCTGACGAGACCAAGGGTATAAAAGTTGCTAACAGACAGACAATTGAGATCATTTCCCTCTACTGGTCTTTGCCATCGGCAAAATGCAATGACGTGCCAATTTACTCACGACTAGTATGTATATAAGTAAATTTTGCTTATTATTAGTACATAATATGCTGTGGAGGATGCCGTGAGTTGCAAAGATAGCTATGATTCAAGTGTTCGGTTGGGTCAAGTGTGTGCAAGCAGCAAATGCACAACAAGGAACTTGCCAGAGATGCATGAGTGATTTTTTAAAAGTTGCGATATAAAATGTAAAACGTGAGTACCATGTATGCACCTATATACGAATTGCGTAGGGTAAGGTGAATAATGTGTCTTCGTGCACCCACCCGCACTGGTGGCTTAATTTGGTTATTCAATTATTGGGCAAACTCAGAAAAAAAACCAAGGTTAAAAATGTATAATACGGGAGCAAAATTTAGTAATGACGATGTTGTCAGTTGGATGACGTAGGACCATTACCATTTGCTAATTGCAGGTAATTCATTAAGACTGCGGCTGTTGAAAGGGCAATTGCATATTGTAGTATCTTAATTTTTTTTCGAGTTTCTAATACGAGCGAAATGTGCTGCTTACGATGTTACAATTACTAGGTCTTTCGGAATCATAGAGCATATACCCCTTTCCATTTGTATATCCATTTGATGTGTCATATTAGCTACCACAATAGAATTCCGACCATCCTGCTCACTCAAGTTACACGTGGGCTACTATTTATTTATACATTCCTCCAACTCCCATTTCCGTGTGGGGGGAATTGAGTGTTAAATGAAGACTTGGTCTTCAGAAATTATTAAAGGAAGAAAGTTCATGCACACGCTTGTTGCTTTTATTGGTGATGTCGTTATTCCTAAGAATGCGTGCGTATATTTATGCTGGTATTTTGGTATATAAGTTTTGCCTGGAAAAGGGTACCCACACCTGTGTAATATAATAAAGCATGTAATATAGACGTACAACATGTAGATACAAATGTATGCGTATTTTTATACTCAGGTGGAACTCTTTCCCTCTCTTATTCGCTTCACCCTGGGTCTGGGTCCCGTTTAATCTTATTATTATTATTGTTAGTATGTGAAAAAATGATAGTTTTTTTTTACCTAAGAACGCAATGCACCAAAAAATATTGTCCGTCAATTTGGCACTACACATATCGCGTAAATGTTACCTTATGCCTGTGTACGTGTGGATCGTTTATAAAGAATTTAAACGAATCTACGTGGTTTCCAGTTTGTTGACTCCGGTACGTACTTACTTGTGTAATGAGATAGACGCGGACGGGAAGGTCTGTTGCACATACATTTGTTTTGTGTTATCGTTGGTAGGGAAGAAAAAATTGCGGTCTAGAAACGTTGCTACTCAACCCTTTTTGATAGTATAATAAAGTGTTGTAATAATAATAAACATTTGTGAACCCTTTGTGTATGCATGCGTGCTCTATTTTTAGGGTACGTACCTATGCATGTACCTGTTTACGTATATGTATGTCTTTTTTTATGAAAAGAAAGGGGAAAGAATTGACACATTGAGCAACTACGTAATAATTAATTACCTGACAAGGGGAAATGTTATCGTTTTCCTTATTTAGCCTAAATGCAAAAATATGTACATCGTACATACAAAGGGTTACCGTTGTGAAAGACGTGTTTTCTTTTTGGGCAGCATTCTACGTAAACCCTGGTAAATTGAGGTGCTGTAGAAAGGTTGTCAAAAAGTTTTTACAACAGCGTGAGCCTTTCCCAGCTGCAACTGGCACTTCACTTCCATTTGAAGAAGAAAGTTTCCCAGTTTTTTGATGAAGCAAGTAACGCAGATGGGGTTATTTGGGGAAAATATGTGGATAAAACTTTGTTCTTGGGGCTTTCAATTAAATTAGGGATCTACTAGTTGTATGTACCTATGTTTTGATACCCGTGGAAGATTTAGCATGCTGTTTCTGGTTGCCCCATTGCGGTATTACGCCCATACTGTTCTGGGATTGTTTACTTTCAACATCTTTATTTTTTCGTTCCCAAAATAAAACCTTGTTCTTTCACGTTTATAACAAGCAAGAAAGCATGCAATGATTAAGTGAAAACAGAGAGAATGGGGAGAAGAAGCTGTGCAAAAGAAATTGTTCAGGGTCTAAATTTGAGAAGATCGTAAAACATTCATTATTCATTCTGGTTGCTCTTTGATGCTATTCCTTGTTCCTATCAAATTACGTGAGGCTATGGAGTGGAGGCCTGCGCGAAGTATGTGAGAAAGTTGCAGTTTTATTAAATGCGGTATTTGGAGTCCGACCGAAAAGACCTAAAGTTGATTAATCATAAATGGAAATTGTATACGCATGTGTGCTTTTTGTGTATGAAATTTATACCCGGCTTTGTTTTACGTGAGAACAGGGAATAATTTCCGTCGGTTTATTTCCAAGTTTTTTTTAGATCCATTTTCATATATATTCGGGGAAATAGCGTGCAAGAAAGACCAAGGTCAGTTTCCTAGCGTTTTTAGGGGAACAATAAATACATTCTGCGAATAAAGTGGGCTAGATTGGGCAGGGTTAAAGGTGAACTCTTTTCTTCTTGAGTGGCATTTTTACGGCTATCTTATCTTGAAGCAGAAAGTATTGTTACCATTTATTCTATAGTACAGCTTTCGTTTTACCCATCCCAGTCCTTCAGTTCCGAATCTCGCCTAGCAAATGGCACTGCAGCCTGCAGCTGCAAGGATTCTTTTCCGTATATAAATGCAATTTTTTTCTGACATTGACTAACAGAAACTATGACCGAATTTTTCCGTGGAAATGTCTGCAGAAATTAAGACAGTAATTGCACGGTTCTATCTGTATGTAGTACAGCATTCCTAAGGGGAATGAGTAAAAGTGGGAGCGATGGGAAGAGGCAACTACAAGAATGAATGGTTTGTTTTAGTGCAAGAAGATTACATATTCCCCGGTGATTGCCTATGGGATATGTGAGGACATGTGGATGGGATGAGTATTACTATTATTTGTATGCTAGTACGGAGTGATTTCAACTACGCGTACTTATACGTATGACGGCTCTTGTAGTAAGGGCACATCATATTGCTATTTATGACAATGGGTGTTCTACTTCTTGAACAAGGAGTTCATGTATTCGGTTGTGGAAAGGGGAAGAGCATGGAAAAGTGATAAATTCTATTTTTATTAATATTACTGGAGATAAAAAGCGTATACCTATGCATGTACACGCAAGAGAATTTCAGGGCTTATGAGTGCAAGAGATAGGCAAAAATTGAAAAATGTTGTCGTTCGTGCTTCGAATTAGATGTGACTACGGGGTTTGTTCTTTTTCGGACTGAAGAAACATGCACCGACTGGATATAAAAAGGGAAAGGGAGAAAGAGGGAATTTTGTAGAAGACAAAAAGAGAAAGAGACAATGAAAAAAGGAAGTTCGAGAAGATATGACGGATAATCGAAGAGAAGTTTCAGGAAGATATGATGGATCATAGAAAGGAATTTAAGGAGACAGGCCGGAAAATTAAAAATTACTGAAGAATCAGACAAAACTTAGGGGGAGAAGAAGAAAATCGGAAAAGCAGAAAGAGATAAAACGTGGAGACAGAAAGAAAGAAAATTGAGGAGGGGGGAAGAGATAGAGAGCAGAGGAAGGGAAAGAAAACGACGAAAAGAAAGTCGGAAGGAAAAAAAAGGTTTGAAGCTGTTACGAGACACTGCAGAGAAGGAGATAAACCATGTGAAGTAGTTCATTTGAGTCTCTTTGCAATGAAAGTTTATGATCTGTGGGTAAAGTGCATATATGAGGATACTCTTTCCATATTGCATTCCTTCTTTTACGCTAGAATTTTTTCTTCCTTGTACACAGTAAAAATATAACTTTTACTTTATTGCGTTTCCTGCCTTGTCTGCTCTTGAGAGTTTTTAGTATTCTCCGTGTACAAGCCTGCATTATTATCATTCACATGGACTTACGGACTATGACGGTATTTTTTCTGGGGGTTATTTTTCTTGTTGCCCCCTCAAAACTACCAGTGGAGTTGTATTCGGTGGTAGGAAAAGTAGAAGCATTGTAGAGGGTAATAAAATGGTAGTGGTGCACTGTGGTATAAGTTTCTCTCGAAAATTGCATTCTTCTCTTTTCTCTTTTTTTTTGTTTTCTCCCATGTGCATGCATGAAGTCTATGTTACTTATGCATACTTGTAGAATAAAAGTTATGGAGTCTATATCATATATAACATAGTTAAAAGAACCCTTTCTTCTCCAAATTGGATTCACCTTGACCAAAATGGATTGATAGTAATAAGATTTGCGCATTTTTCGGTTACACAAAAATTCATTTATATACCGTGGACATGTGTGAGTGTCATTTTTGTCCTTACGGTTCTAATTGTACTAGATTGTAATTGCTGGACATTCAATGCCAATCCGGGCCATGTTTTCCCGGCCAAATTCGGTTAGGAGTGTTATTCTGACTCTTTTGCGCAACGCTTTTTGCCATTTCAATGCTTTGAATTATCATTCTGACCATGGTTTTTTGAAGGTCTATTACTTACACGCAAAGGAAGACATTCTCTTGTTATTTCTCCATGTCAAAGGCTATTTTTTTCGTAAGGAAGAAGCTGCAGTTTATGAAAGCTTTGTGCAACACACGAAAGGGAATCTGTGTTCAGTTTGTGAATTTTTTTTTCAAGCATTAAATGTGCACCATCTGAGTGACAGGGTTGCATGTTGCATCTCATCCGTTGCAAGGTGAATTGAATAAGTGGGGAAGGAGTCTTTTTTGAAAGTACAGCCACAGATTTTTGTGCAAGATATAAGATACCATACAATACATATACTGCAGTCTAAACTGGTATTGTATTTTTTTTAATATGATAAATGCTTCACATAGGGACGTGGTGAAATGCCTTTTTCTTCTTCTTCTGTTGTTCCACGTCGTAAAGGAATGTGTGTATTCTACAGGGGTGCAGTATGCACGGAAGTATTCTTGTGTGTGGTCATTGTAGTTATACACTTTTAAGGTATAACCAGGTTTGTCAGGCCAAATAGTGTATGACGCTTGCTTTTTATTGTATGTGGTATGTATAGGCTCAGGAAGAGAGAGTGGTGTTCTAATTAAAATTAATGAAGATAAGAAAGTTTTCAAGGAATGAGAAACTCACACATTAAAAAATATTATGCACTGTTCACTGCTGCTGGTGGTTGGATTGGTGAAGACGACAAAGGCTACAGTGGCACTGCAGGCTCTTTATACTTGTTTTAGTATACGTTGGTAAAGATTAAGTGGTATATTCCATTTACACGCTAATTAAGTGAGGATTATTATGTGCTTTTAAGTACGACGACATGCAAAAAGGAGGATTTTCATACCATTTGAATGGTAAATATTCTTTGGCACTTAACACTTAAATAAAAAAAAATGGAATGATCCCTGTTCGAGCAAGGAATACACGACTGTACGTCGGGCTTTCTATTATACAGTACTCACTTTCACATACTTGCACACTTGTAAAAGCTGAAGGCAAGGGCATCCATTGGGTAACACACGTCAGAAATGTCAATGAGTGTGAAAGTGTAATGAAAAATACCAAAAAATTGTGAGGGGGGGGGCTTCCTGCATGGTTCGATTAAGATGAGAAACGTAAGTTGTATTATTTATTTGCTGTACAACTGTAATTGACAAGAGCCAAGAGCATTTGGAAGAGCTTTCGGGGGCGGTTAAATGTGGTTGTTATATGTGTTATTCTGGGAAATTTCGAAACTTTGCCAAGGACAACATCAGTTAAGAAGTAGTGAGTGGGGAGAAAGGTGATGGGTAATAGATATGACTCTCGGATATGAAAATATTGGTTTTATGTGAAAGAAGGTTATTCTTAAAAAAAAAAGAGCAAAGTCACAAGTCACAACAGTTTTGTCAGCTGAAGGTTTTTAATAAAAAATTGTACATTAAAAATTGGGGAAAGGAAAGATAGTTGGTTGTAATGTCAAAATACAAAGAATAGTTACAATCAAATGGAAGTAAAGGCTTAACGGGTTGAATTTTTTTTAAATAGTTTTTTGTTACAACAGAATTGTTGAGCCTCTTCCTGTTGTTGCAAAGTAGACGAAGGTTATCAAGTATTTTGGAAAATGACGGAGAAAATAAGAAGGTTTAGTGATGTAATTTGATTTGGGACGTTTCGGTTTTTGCTTTAGTCCACTTATTGCGTTTTTGCCCATGTTCTAATGCTTTCTTTATCACAACATGCCACCAGAAACTCACATATGTGTGATGGATTTTTTTTGTATGATTCATGGAAAATCTTTTAGGCATACTTTTTTCAAAGTAATTTCCCCCTGAAATGTTTTGTGATTGCGTTATTCTCCGCGGAAATAACTTTGCCGAATAGTTGATTGGCTAGAAAATTGGTTTTTATCTTTGTTTTCTTGGATTTATTTTTTGTGTCTGTTTCTGCTATCTTTTTTCGCAAATGCGTTTTAGGGTGTGGCGGTATTCCCAGTGAAAATGTGCTTCTGTTTTTACTATTGCTACCTTCTTTCCCTCCTCATATCTCGGTGCTTTATCATCACCATGTGTCTTCTGGTGTTGCTCCCCCCGTTTATAATGGAAAAGGAAGGGTTACGGAGAAAATAGAGGAAAAAATAATAATTTTGCAAATGGTTTCCTCTCCGTTGGCACTCAGCGCCATGTTCATCCCCGTAAATTTGCACATTTCCTTTTCCCGTTAATAATAATAAAGTTCAGGGCTCAGAATTGTATCTGCCATTCCAGGAGGGACGGTAGAGCCCCCAGGGGATAAATCATGTGGGATAATCAAGCAAGAGAATTCGAATATTGAGCAAGTACGAGTGAACCTTATGCTGGTTGGTGCTGAAAGCTTTATATTATTTCTCCATCTCGAAAATATGTATGTAATGTATATATTCTGATCCTGTTTCGCGAATTTTTTTGGGGGGATTTTAGAAAGGCAGAATTTTCCAAAGGCTTCCTTCTTCGCAGTACGTGTAAAGCAGACTTATAGGGCTTGGTGGTTGAATGTAATAAAGATTAATGGCTGGAGGGGATTCTTGACATTTACAATTGACATTTTTATGGACTGAATCGCATGCCCCTTCTAGGGTGAGGGTGGTGTCCTTTTCTATTTCAAGTGTTTATTTGTATTGAGAGAATTGTTTTTGTAGCTCTGATACAAGAGAATGATTCACTTTTTTTTAACCCATTTTATTTGTTAGAGGTAAAAGTGTCTAGGTTCTGTGTGGGTGAAGTTCTTTATTAATAAGGACAATAAATAATCAAGGTACTTTGGCTAGGTTTTTATTTCTCCTTCAAAAATCGTGGAGGTGTTACGAATTGGGTGGGTTGATGAGAGCAGGGTGAGTCAACAGCTGGTGTGTCAAAAATATAACGGAAGATTGTTTGTTCTGTTGCTTACATAAGCAATGGATATCTCAATAATAGACCTGTTGGTTTTGCGCTGTCACAAGAAACCTAGAAGGCCATTGAAGGTACGGGGCGATTACATCCAAAAGAAAGGGAGATTACATTTTCTATTACTTTCTCTTTCCCATTTTTATTCCTTGCATCCCACCACGTACGAGAACTATTATGGAATCCCTTTGGCAAAAAATATCGTCCTTTATCATTTAATAAAAGTTCCCTGATGCCCCTTTTTCTCCGTTTTTTTTTGCACTATCCATAATAAAACATGTGTTGTATTGATTACATTCGTAGATTGTAATTCGCATGGGGTGTCAATGCTGGAAGGACTAGTAAAATAAAAATTTTTCTTTGTACTTCACGGCCTTCTGTGCACATCCACGGACTAGCAAATCATTGTCATAATAATAAACCCTTTTTTTGTCAAGAAGCCTTATTTCTGTAGTTATTTTACGCTCGTGCTTTTATTAGTGTGTGCCTACTGCCTACCTGTTTGCTGCGAATATTATCGCATACATATACATACAAACATACATATGCATATGAACACTACAATTACAGGGAAGTTTTGCCATTAATTTCTTTGAAATCATAGTGGAAGGGGTAAGTTTAGTGTGTAATGTGTATTTGTTATGTACTACGTAGCTGTAATATTTTTGTAGATAAATACATACATAATACATACATACGTATGCATTCCAGATGACATGGACTTACGTGATGTCATTTTACGAAAATTAGGTAATTGTGCGAATTTTTTTTTATCTATTATGTTATTTTGCCAGTCTTATTATTGCTATTTTCCTTATGTAATAAAGGTATACTTGACCCAAATCACGAGCTTAAAAACGGGGGTAAACAAGTTAATGTTCCGGAGAAAGCATGAGAGTGTCAACGAGGAAACAAGGAATTGCTAGGAGCGAGATCAGCAAATACATTCATAGGGCAAGCAAACGCATATACATACATAGGTATATTGTGTATGTGTACCTACATATATTCTGTACGCAGGCAAAAAAAAATTGTGTACGTATGCCTATTCTGTACAACATTCTGTACGCAGGAAAAAAAGGGGGAATGGGAGATTCGAGCGGAAATAACACGAGGGAGATAGGATTTACTGCAGAACCAGAGCGGGAGAGATTAACGCGACATAATATCCATTTAAAGGGAAATGGATTATGAAGAGAGACAGCCAGAGATATAAAGCCCTAAAGGGTAGGGGGAGATGGAGAAAGTCGTACAGAATTCTAGGAAAACTGAAGAATTACATTTTGAAACACTTAACCAGGGGAAAGGTGATATGGGCAAGGAGATTTCTTGAGCCAAAGGTGGGAGTAGTAAAGAAAGAGACTGTTTGGTAACAGAGAAACAGAGTAACAGTACAAGAGACAAGACGACCATGATCTTAGGGTATTGAGGTAGGAGTTTGGAGTCGTTACAACAAATCGGGGAAGTACGTGGGTTCGCACTGCGTTATAAGTGTAGGCGTTTTGTTATGATGAGTGAGGAACTATTATTACCCAGTGTCCTTGTGTGTGTTTTTATGTATTGGCTGGGCTACGTCGAGTCTCGTTACAAATACCGAAAAACCTATATTTACACCGTGATGATACCGATAATGAGGACTTGTTTTTCAGGGTGTTGATTCCTCTTTCACTGCCAAGCTTTTCTCCCTCGCTTTCTCTCTGTCGATTACCACTAACTAATTTCTATATATTACGATGCTCCTTCCGAAGACGTCATCAGTAGTAGTTTGACCTCCTTTTTTTTTATGTGTGTAGATGTAGTATAATGTATGCGAATGTGTGAGGTTTTTGTGGGTCTTCCCTTGTATTTCCCTAGGGCTGCCACTCAACTCTTTCGGAATATTTATGCACACCCGCTCGCTCCCGCCTTTCCCGGTATTTTGCTATTCAGGGAAATTCTTCACTGTGTTCTTTTGAACGCCTCCGCTGACTGGAACGGCAACTTTTTGCCACCCCACGCGTTCCCCTGTGGGGAGATTCCTTTGAATGGCGTCACATACACGGAACATGTAAAGTGTTGGCCTTTGCCCTTTGACACCTCTTCCTTTTGCACTCTCCATTTTCACCGCAAGAGCGTTGTAAGTTGGCACTTGTCTTTCCCCGGGTTTCCCGTATTTCCTTGTCGTATGACACTCAAGTTTGGCCCGGGCGTTGACGTGGGCTATACGTCTTCGGCTTCTCAAATAATTTCCTCTTCTTCTTGTCTTGTTTAGCTTTGGTGAGCCAAATGGTTTTATTGACTGCTAAGGTGTTAATGGGTGTACCTCCACCAAAATATTTGGCATGTGTGAAGACAAGAAACTATTTTAGGTGAAGGAAGAGAAAGAGTGGGAAAGACTTTTCCTTATGTGAATGAGACTCTGAAGGCTCTTGATAACGCCCTTTGTTAATTATTTACAGTGCGATCCTTGTGCTGTGAAGTTTCGCTTCTTTCGTAGCATATACCGTTTATTATTTGGTTACAGAAATGGCCCTTGTGTTCCTTCATGTTGCCAACAGTAAATATTAAAGGGAATGGGAAATTCATGTGTAAACTGCGAAATGAGATATTTTGTACCCAATAGACCTTTGCACTGTAATGTACTGGCTGTTTTCGAATTTTTGTGTATTTCATTTGCTCTGGTTCATCATACAAGAAAATACTGCGTGAGCCAAATGTCCTTTATACACAAAGTAACCGAGTAACAGTACTTAATGTTTCAATTTCGAGGGCATACATTATATGGGAAATGCATGCACGCTCCTCCTGTAAAGTGCTCTTGGTTGTTTTTTTACATGCCTTCCGTGTAATTATGAGGGAATATTGAGCGAGCAACAAGAATAGGAACTATAAAAATGACAAACCATTTACCAAACCCTCCCCGTGTTTACCTGTGGTAAAAAAGACATGAAGTTGTTGTAATGATTTGACGTTCGTATAGTTTCTTTTCTGCTCTATACACATTCGACAAGAGGCAAAGGGGTGCTATTTGTTTTAACCACATGTCCATTATCTGGACTAAGTTTTATACCATACTGTTACGATTACTAATGTCCTAAAGATGAGAGGAAAGGCTTGGAAGTCAGTGGGGGAAATGAGCATTTATTTTTCTATAGGGAAGTACCTATTATAGGAAATAGGAATACTACTGAAGAAGATATTGGGACATGTGTGTGTATGGAAAGTACTGATAAATAAAGGCGATTTTGTAACTTTGCTATTTTTCTGTGCTTTGCGTGTCTTGAAGTCATCGTCAGGGGAAGAAAGGGGAGAGGGAAAGGGTGGAAGAAGGACATGGCATATCAGACAAAGTAAGTTTTTTTTTTTCTGAGCACGGCACATCGTGGGGATATTTATTTACCTGTGTCATGTGAATAATGGCATTGTATTTTTCAATAGACATTTTTATACATTTACTATCATAACTACTACTATAGGAAGATTTTAATGGAATGAATGTTTTTTTATGGGAACCTGAAAAACATATTACACAGAAGTAAAAGCTGATGATACATATAGACAAAGTGGAGGTGGTGGTCAATATGATACAGAGGCGTTACCATTCTTTTTGTGTTGGTGTTGGTATACTAGTATAAACGATGAGGTTGTGTGGTGACGTTGGTGTCCTTGGGAAATGGTAGTAGTTTGTAAAATAAATTAAAATTTCTGCAATTTGTACGAAATTCGGCTTCTATCTCTTCCTGAGTATCCTTTCCTCTTTGTATCTTCTCCATTCCTCACGGAATTTATTTTCCTTGTTTTCTTACGCTGGCCACAAATGTGCGGTCTCTCTCTCTCTCTCTCTCTCTTTACCATGTGGAAATGGTTTTCTTGTGTGCCTGTTTCACTAAAATAAAAAAACAATACCGAACTGACATTCCTTGTCTGGTTGTTTGCAAGTTGTATGTACAATTATAATGTGTTTGCCTGCAAAATGGCATTTTTCAAGCGCGGAACTTGTGTTGTATGCTCTTTACCCACATTTATACACTTTTACCCCTGTAGTCAGCGTTGAACATGGGAAATTATTGTAGAATTAGATCAGCTGTATGCGTGTACTTTGCATGGACTTGTATTTGATGTGTGTTGTGTTTATATGAAATATCGTAGTGTTTACATTTGGGTTTTTGGACTGGGGAAATGATAAGCTTAAAACATTACTTGACGTAACTTTGAGTTTCTTTCTCCTACTTTGAAGAGACAAAGTCGGTCGTAGGGATAATGAGCTTTGCGGAGATATTTTTTCTCTCTAGGGTCATGAAGTCACGCTATCCCATTGCGAAATGCCGAAATGTTGGAATATTATACATACTATGTACGTATTACGTATAGGTAATAGGTACGACGTACCTATAGCTACATTTGTTCATATATGTAATATTTTAAATAAGTCAGTTCCATGAAAGAATCACGTTATCTCAAAGGGGAAAAGTTTTAATATTTTATGGAGAGGAAAGATGATGTGCTAAGAGATTGAAAAATTTTCCAGGGAAAGGGTTGAGTGTATTTTTCCGGAAAGTTAGAATGAAAGGAATTGTGTAATCTAATTGTCTCGGAACTTGGAAAGCTCCGAACAGCGTGAAGGCTGATGAATGTTGGAGTATGTATATTTTTCACGGATGAAAAAGCGGGATATTTTTTTTTTTTTTTACACATGCGGGTAGATTGAAAGCATCGGGTGTTAATGAGAAAGTTAGTCGCGCGAATTTTTTCTGTTTGCCTCCGTAATTGCTCATCGTCAATTCAATTTGATCATTGTGTTTGCTCCTTAATTGTTCTTGGAAGTTTTCATGTGAACGTTTTTAGCAAAAAAAAAAAAAAGAATTACACCTACGTGTGCGGGTAATTGAAAGGTCTAGTAGCTGCTCTTGTAGGGTTAATTTGTTGTTGATTATACATACATACTTACATACCTACAAACGGGGTATTCGAACGAGTAAAAGGAGAAACTATAAAATGGTAAAAATCCTACTCCATATAATTGATGGGAATAAATTCGATGCGTTAGTAACTAGTCATCTAACAATAAACATTTTTAAGAGGATGACGGAAACACATAATTTTTATATTCCCACAAATGTTTAGGCAAGATTTTGACCTTGTGCTGTTAGCTTAGGTCAACACATTTTTACGTCAGTCAATGTTTTTGGATTCTCCTGAAAAGTTGCGGGGATCGAGGGAACTGATGCGAAGTTGGAGCGAGTGAGGAGGCAGGGAAAATTGAGAACATGGTACTTCTTCATCGACGATGTTGGGAGCAACCAAAGCCCATTAATTCCTCTAAATGAGGTCTAATTTATTACAATGACAGTAAAAAGAATGTCGAAAGAAAAGTAGAAACGAACGTGTGCTACAGGACTGAGATACTACAACTCTGTAGGAAAAGTTTTCTTCTCAATGTGTCAATCATTAATTTAAAAAAAAAAAAATCGGATAAGCATTTTTGTCAGGCTATCAATATGTTTTATCGTGATTTCTCTAAATTATGAGCTGTGTACTAATATCTTCAGCGTCCATGAATGCTAACTTATGCAGATCTTATGGCAAGATAAATAATATTTTAAAAAAGAATTAAAACTGAATAAAGATATCTGCAGTTTTCTCGGTCTACTAATTACTGTTGTTATTTCTGCCGTAATGTAATCTCTACCATTTTCCCTTTTTACCCTTGTTAGTATACCTTTTAACAAATTAGAAGTGGAACATTTGTCGAATTAAGTTTGAGTTGCCTATATAGTTGAATATGTGTGAAAGTGCCAAAAAAAATTCTGTATATATCATGATGGTAATGCGAGGATGAGAATACATATTGACTCTTTACTATATTGAGAGGAGGGTTACTTATTGGGATAGTCGGTAATTTTATCTGTTTGCTTGTTTCTGAGATCTTTTTTTTTGGACGCGGAATATGCTAAACGAGGCTATTCTTGGGGGTGGGGATCCATTAATAAAAGTTAAGGAGAAATGAAAGAGAGAAAGAAAAATTGGAAGATGAGAGAGGGAGATAGCGAAATTTAATAATTATAAGCATTTTAGTATTTTTTATATCGGGGGTTAATTTTCTCTCAACGAACCCCATCATTATCATTTCATCTCCAACACTATTGCCTTAAAAAATATGTGAGCGTTGAATGGCGTAAAAGAATTTTTGGCGGTGGATAGGAAAGGAGGGGCTGAAAGCATGGGAAGACAAGGACAAATGTAGAAAGAAATGGGGAGAGAGTGAAAGGGAAATGGTGTCGGAGAGAAAATGATACCGTGCCAGAAACAATAGTAATAAACATTGGAAGAGCGTAAGACTGTAATTATATATTTTTTCCATGCTGGTTGTCACATCCTGTGTTCAATTTTTGTCTTTTGGCTCATTGGAGGAACAATGTAATAAGATGTGAGAAAGGAGACAATCCGTTGACTGACTGCATTTTTTTCTATTTCCCTGAGTAATATGTCTTTTTTCTCCATCTAACTTTTTTTTTATGTAGCACGGGGTTATGCCTCCCATTTTTTTCTTTTGTCAGGAGAAAATTAACTTGTGCAAATTATGTGTGTAAGTATATATGTATGTACATAATTGTGGCTTCGGGATTTCCATTTCCCTCCTCTTGACGTGCTACTATAATAATCATTTGAAAGGGAAAACGCCATAATACTGAAGAGGTGTGCATGCATGTGTGCTATTTGCACTTCAATACTCTGACAGAATTGTATGTAGAAAAGTTATCGCCATTCTTCAGGTTTAAGTTGGAGGTGGATTGGACGTAGTTAATTTTTTTTTTCAGTTTGTTGAATGAGGAGGAAAATGTGTGGTAATAGTAATAATAATTATAATTTGTCGTAAGAGCTACGATAAGTATTGTATAGAACTCAAATGGCTAGTCCCCTTTTGTGGAACATATGCAGACTTTCCGAGAGAGAGAGAGAGAGAGAGAGCAAATAAAGAGAAATTTGATGATGATAACTTTTTTGTGGCAGATGTATTTTTTCATGCAAATTGGCCATTTGACAGCCTTGTTCATGAGCATATCCTATATGTTTAAAGTAGCTATTGGTTAATGCCGTAGAGCCATGGGGAGGTGAAGACATTGGAGAAAGGGAAAGGAAATAGGAGAGAAGCTAGTAAAAAGAGGAGATATAAAGTGAAAAGGGAGAAAGTAGAGAGAGAGAAGGCCAGAGTAAATGGTAATAGGTGGTCGTTAGGCTGGAAAAGCGCAAGCAGCTACTTTTGACGGTGTCATTTATCAGTAGTATATGCGGTTCTCTCTTTTTTTCAAAAAAAAAAAGAAAGAACTAATAATAATTATGTCCTAACTACAAAATTGCTTCGGGCTTATGTGTGTTTCTCACGTAATGGTAGTGATCATCATTGTACGTTAGGGAGGAAAATGGGTTGTATGGCGGTGACAGAAGACAAAGAGACCATCCTCATTAACACTTGTGAGAAAAGAGCCTTTGGGTTAAATGGAGTATGGGGGAGTTCGCACATTTCAAATGGACGTAATTGTCTGTGTAATAGTGGTGGAAGATGAGGGCATTCCTTGTCCTTCTAAAAGTTCTTTTTTATCTTTTTTGCGAAGACATTTAGTAGTTGTATTTCATTAGCTCACTATTTGTAATGGCAAAAGTTTATTTCTATGTCGTTTCCGCGGAAAAAACAAGGAGGGAGGTCACACGGACGAAATCTTGGTAAACAGAATTAGTGGAACTAGAATTTTGGCTGAAAGAATGGTAACAGAATGACGGGGAAACATTTTGGAGAAGAGACACAAACAAAATGAGGGAAGTATCTGTACTAAAGGAAGGCTAATATATCAGGATTTGTAAAATGAGAATAAACGTTCCTGCATGTTGTCTGCGGGGTCGGGCATAAAGAGTAATGCAGTGCTGGGGGTAATTATAAACCCCTAGAGAGAAGAATGTCAAGGTAAAGCAGGAAATTATACCCCCGGTAATGTTGCGTTTTAAGTTATAATGGACATGTAACATTTTTTTTGGAAAAGTATTTTTCGCATATATCTGCGGAAAACACATACACACACTGGCTTTCTATTTGTCTATGTTATTATCAAATAGTAAATGCTGCAACTTAGTGAGTCCGACGAAAGGAATGAGCACGTGAGGTTTTTGAGAGGGAGAAATGAAAACATTAACATCCACACAAAAAAATAAGTTTACACGTACAGCGAAAAAAAGTATTTTTTTTACTCTTTTTCTATTAGCAAATGTACTCATGAAGACGTCTTTTACAATGCAGCGAAGGTGTTCCTGGGAAAAGTGAATATTTAAACAGGCGTGACAGGATTCAAATAGAATTTTTCCAGGATGAAGGTATTTTAAAGGGTGAGAGATATTCAAGGAGAAAAAGAGGGAGATTCAGATTCAGAAAGAGAGAAAGGGGACAGAATAGAAAAGTGATGAAGTGAAACACAACAGAAGAAGTTACCGTTTGTTGCCAGGAATATTATTTTGCATTGTATTTTCTACGAAGAAAAAAAAATTCTCAGTGAACGGTATAATAGAGACATTGTGAAAGCAATTCTAAAGCTGTATCCCTATACACATTATATAAAAAAAAACGTCCTTCCCTGACTGCCTCATACAAAGCTTACGTGCGGGTAATAACAATGTGCTGTTATTGGACACATTTTAATCGTACAGTATAGAGAGGAACATATACATATATAAAATAGAGACACACAGAGTGTGAAGAACAGAATAGGGAGAAACCTGAGAGGTATGCAATAAAATAAGAGAATGTGCATAAAAAGAGGCACTTCAAAAGCATTAACTTTTTTTTCCCCAACTCCATAGTACAACAGTTGCCCACACTTTTATTTTGTGTTTTGGCAAATCTCATATAAACAAAAAAAAACTTTTTTTTTCTTCTTTATTTTAAACCTATACTACACTGAAAGTAGGTTACTTTTACTCTTTTGCGTGAGTCTTTCTTGAAGCATTCCGACGGTGAATGACGCTATGATACTGCTCACGTACGTTACGTGTCGGTATGTGCCGCCTGTGTACATACTGTACAGATTTTTCTTTTTATTATATTATTGAAAAAAGTGACACGTAAAAGTTTCGCAATTTACCTTGTCTTGCAGCAGGTCTCGCTCTCCTGATTCTTGTCTCTTCTTCCGGCCTCTCCTTTCCCTTGCATGATCTGTGGGTGTCTCCACCGTTTCTGAGATCGCTCTCTCTATCCGTCCCCGTAACTTTCTCTCTAGTCCTTTCCCTTTTCTACCTTACTGTTTGCCTGCATTTCTCTCTCTATCTACCTCTTTGTAACTTTTTTTATTTTTATTTTTTTCTGACTCTTTCTGTCGTTGAAAGGCTGTCGTCTCCATCCTTGCCATCCCTGTCAGTGTTCGCAAGGACCTATACAAATTAAAAGTTCAAATAATAAAAAAAACCTTTGTCGTTATAAAAATAGCTTTCTCCTGCCTAATGTGTTTGATATAATGGGTAAACATTGTGTAGACTATGCATCTATAATATATGTACATACGATTGCACATACACAATGCTTACAGATTGCTATTATAAAAGGGTATTTCATAAAAGGGTTTGGAAAAGT
>JAQGBT010003770.1:0-18527 GCA_034698585.1 Disparrhopalites patrizii | reverse complement strand
AGAATCTTGCTGATGTGGCAATTGCATATACAGTGATAAATAAATAAATAATAAGTAATATTTCAAGCCTGGTGTATCCCTGTGTGTACAAGCCTGTATTTATCCCTATTAATATTAATCCTTAACATGGTCTTGCAAAAGTCCATTGACAGAGGATTTGCTCTTTTTCATGTTTTGAAGCGTCATCAAAGCTAACACTTTCACAAAACAATAGAAATGTTCTGCTGCAATTCTTTGCTTTGTTGACAGTCATAATCAATAATCAAAACGATAATTTTCGTGGCACGTTGTTAAAAAACGTACACTACAGATACTCTGTAATATGTATTGACTGTGCTCCTGGTTCAAAACGATTTTTCATTGTCATCGCCATCAAGCCATCCAACTATAACTGTGCACAATGTATGTGTAATTTTGAAATCAACTCTTTTATCGTTAGTTCTACACCGTTTTACCCACCCCAACATACAAAAATACAACTATCCTGATTAATTTTTACTCACCATGTCACTACATCGTATAAAAAAGCTGAATACTGTATGGCCACTTTTCAATACACAAAATAATGAACGTATACCTACATTATTCAGATCTACAAATGACAATAACCTCTTCCAACATTTTGAGTTTTTTGAATTTTTCTAGAACATTATTGGAAAATTTCTCTATTTCTGTATTGTCACTCCGATTAGAAGCAAACAACATTTTACCAAACCAACTTTTCCCTCGTTTGTTTAAGAAGATTATTGAATAAATCAATTTGATAAAAACGTAGATCCTCCCTTGTTTTAAGTAAACTAAATCCAGTAAACGTCCATTAACCTATAGAATACCAGAAACTTTGAGCCTGTTTTCCCCGTCTTCTCCTAAATAAGACCAAGAAATGTTACGAATATGAGTTATTCTATACCAATTGTACAAAAAAGTAACTGAAATAAAAAACAATTCACCAACTGCATTTACTTCAGGTAAATCCCCCACACGCTTTAGAAAATCAGCATATTTCCTTCCAAATTACCATGAAATCACTTAGAACACCACATAGAAACTGGTACCTCTTTCAACGCCATTTAAGCTATAGAGATGAAGCTTCCAAATTAAAATTAAAATAAAAAATTAATAATTCAACCTTTTCATAAAAATCCCTAAAAAATATCTTGCTACCCGAAAAACCGAGTCACTCTAAAAAAAACTGAGAATCTCTCCTTTATTTTTTGGTTTTACAGAAATCCTCCAGGTGCTGGCAACAAGTGAAAATCGACGAAGTGTATTTATACATGCGAAAAAACCCAAAAACTACAAAAGTGGCCTAACTCGTTCGTTAAAAAGTAATAACTACAAAGATAAATAAAAAAAACAGAAAAAAAGCATTTGTGCACACAAAAAATTAGAGAAAAGATCCCCAAAAAAACACATCAAGGAAGAAAAGAACAAGGAAGAGCCAAATTTTCTGTTTGACGAAGGAGAAGCATAATATAATAAAATAAAAAAAAAGGAGGAGGAGAGATGTTGTGAGGTTGGGCGGGAAAAAGGGAATGAGCAAAGGGAAAAGTCTTTCCATTTCGTATGTGGCTGCATGTGGAGGTCACATGTCCTCTCATTCCAAGGAGGGAGGGGATGAAGTCCATCTTTCATTATTCATTTTTCACAGAGAAAACAACAGAGAAAAAAAACGTCTCTCTTTATATTTTCAGTGTGATTTAATCATAAACAGACTCTAAATTTTCTTTCCTCTTTCTTCTTCAATCCTTTATACTAAACAGACTTTTTTAATTATAATTAATAATAATTTAGTATTTTTTTTTAGTGAGTAGTAGTGTGATCTCTTCCTTTTCTGTTTTTTCTCCCCCTTTTGTTTTTCTTCTGTTCCAGTGTTTTCACTAGTTTTCAGGTTAAATAAAAGTGATATATAAAATTAATTACCTATATATATATATATTAAAATTATAAAATACCTGTATTAGAATTAAAATATATAAAGAGATGGGAGACAAGGTTTTGTACGTCCAATTCAACCAGGACTTCTCTTCCCTGGGAGTGGGCACGGGTCACGGTTGGTCATTGGAATCCGTCACAAGTGTCGAGAAATTGGAGAGGATTCATGAGGCTCCCGTCTCGGATGGTGTCCATATTGTTGAAAGACTTTTTTCCTCCAGTTTAGTGGCCATCGTGTCCTCTCAGAGTCCGAGGAAACTTCGGGTTTGTCATTACAAGAAAGGAAATGAAATTTGTAACTTCTCCTACGCCAATACCATCCTCGCTGTTCGACTTAATCGGGCTGTAAGTTCCTTCTTTTTGTTCAGTATTATATATCCTTCATCATTTGGGATCATTTGACCCTTGTTCTAGGATTGTCATCTCCGAAAACGGGGTTGGAATCATGGTATTTAATCTCGTCAGGTTCATCCATTGTTTCGTGTTTAGAAGCTATGTATTGTTTTGGGATCCAACAATGTGGGATGTGTGATGAGCTATCAGTGTTGATAAGTGCGTAAATAAAAAATTAAGGGTTAGCAGATCCCCCAATCCCTTTCACTTAGTGTGGATCCCCCCCCTTCTTTTTGCAGCATACACATTATTATTACAGTTTTTGCTGTGTTGCAAGTTGCAAAACAAAGAATTTGGATATAACGTACAGCCTTTTGGTCTACTACCAACTAGTGGTGTTGTGACGAGTTGAAATGAAAGTGGTAAACTGTTATAGATATTGTTCTTTTGGAAGATGTTTTTTTGATTGTTGAGGTTGGGACAATTGTATGTGTATGCTTTGAATGAGTTTTTTACGAAGCTGCAGTTTGTATGTTTGCTGGAGGTCGAATGCTGAAAAAATTATTTGGATATGGAAGATATGTATTAAGTATTAAGTGAAATTCCATTTGGATCAAGCAGTTTGAACGTTGTCTTGTAGTCTTGTGTTATGTCCATGCCCACTTTTTGAACCATTCACGTATCCAGATTTCTGGACAATCCTGAACCTTGCATTATAGTTTGCAATATTGAAGTTGAAGTTGGGCTTTTTTAGAAACATATTGGTTTAGTGCCAAAGTCAGTACGTCACGTCCTTCCTTGTACGTTTGAGAATAAATAATAGTGGGTGCAGCGCTGAATACAACTGTACCAACAACCCTGCATGTTGATGGTTGATGGTGCATTTTCCTCGTTTTTAAACAATAAAACTCTGTATAGTTGCTTTTGCATCGCTGTTCAATGGCGTGTACTTTTCATGTACTTGTCTTAAAATGGATGTCAGTTTGCTTACAGAACATAAAATATGGGTTTAGCTTTTGACCGTTATGTATGACAACTGTGCCTATAGTATTAAGTACCACATAATAATATAAGGACGAATTCAAAAATTGTTCATTGTTTAATGCAAAGGAAACGAAAGAGAACCCTTTGCTCCCTGTAATAACTTGCTGTGTGTGCAGCCTTTGATGTAGCTGAGTGACCTTTAAATCCATTTTTTCTGTATAAACAAAGGTTTTATGCAGATGCAGGATGTACAACAGCTGCTTTACTCACAGTATACTGACTGCGCCTTCTGTCTAATTTCCTCTTGTGTGTGTAGGTGAACCGTTGGTATACATTACACACATGTGTGCTCACACATTTCTTTCTTTGTATAGGTTTATTTATATTGTTATATATAGGTATTAGGTATATAGGGTTCGCCCTTCATAGTACGTAATATTTGTGTACTTGTAATTGTAAAGGATGTACCAAGTGCCAATGTGCCCTCAAGATTTTGTTTGAACAATCGTTTTTACATGCAGCCTTTTTTTATACACTTCAGTTTATATATGTGTAATATACGTATTTACATATAATATCATTTACGATGCTTCAGTTTCAGTAATTTTACCGTCAAAAGCCTCAAATACTTAATCTTATTTTGATTACAAATTAAATCTGTACTGAATTTCCTCCTGAAAGTTAAACCCTTCCTCGGTCAGGCTTTGGAGCATAATGTTAGCTGTGAGGTCTAATTTTTGTCACTTCCAGTGTTCTGATCCTTCAGTTATGGTTTGATCCTTTTCTCTTTTCAATGTATACACTTAATGGGAAAGTTTTGAAGGGAGGAGGCATGTCGGAAACCTCATCCATATTCGAAAGATAGAATTTATTAATAGTAAATCAAATCTGTGGTTTGTCGTATGTCCCCCGCCGCAGACAATGAATTTGAATAGGAAAAGATGTGCTGGGAAATCTTGGTATAATCGCACGTGGCTTTAAGAAAATACTGCACAAACAGTATACGTGCAGATGCAGAGCCCAATTCTGTTGAATGTTCTTGTTTATCCTTGTCGAACTGAACTACCGTATACTAAGTGGATTTGCTTGTACACACAGTCAGATTATGAATTTATTTATTTTTTCAATGAAATTGGATATGGACTTACGTTGGTCTTGTCACATGCTCATCCCAGTATAGTTGCCCGCAAACATTATACGGTGGTGTGTTCTTGGATTTGAGAATAATTCGAAACGGTACTCATTCTCAAGGTAAACATTGCATCGTTGTTGTTCCTGCACACACCTTGTGGATTTACCTATTCTCTAGTAGTCTAGTATGAGATGTGACTTCTTTAATGCGATCTATATACCTAATAAACGTACATAATACGCACATATACGGATTATTAGTATTAAGGAGACGCATGCACAGCTTAAAGCTGAACAGTTGTTCCCGACATCTCGGATGCATGAAACAGTTAATGTATGCATTTTGGTAATGAGAAACACTGTATTCTTATTTTTTGTAAAGCAAAAATATAGTAGATAAAATTTACTCGTAACTGGAAGGTAACAGTTCGTCACCTACGAGCCATTTCACTCGCCTCAATTTATGTGGATGCCAGGTAAAATAATTCGAATAGTAGCATTCATGTTCTTTCCTGCAAGAGCTTCTAATGTTGTTGGACATACTCGAAACTTCCGAAGGTTTCGTGTCCTTTGGAAGTTGGATCGTCGTTGCATTTAAATATTTTTCGTCTAAATACACATCCAAATACAGGAATTTGCGGACGTACATGCAAAGCAATAGGCAATAAAACTAACGGCTTATTTTGGATTTCCTGAAGTTATACGTGCACAGTGCACCACAGTCTCTTCGTATTCCTTATGCTTCTTTCTTGCTTCAGAATGCCTGTGATTATGTCCAGCTTTTTTCTATATGCCTGCTTAACGTGTCATTGCCTTTGTTATGTGTATGAATATTTGCGCAACAGTTAGTGGGAGTGTGAACCCGTTGAATATTTAATGTATCGGTGTTGCAAGTTACAATTTGTGCTGCATTATCAATTTGCTTGCCTTTTTTAAATTTCCTGTTGATGCCTAATGTCTATATATCTATATGTAATATATATTTTTTACATGGTTCACGGGAAATAGTACAGTCGTTGTGTGTAAACAAAGTCATCTCATTTGTAAACTCTGTGGCAAATTGGATGAGCTAGCAATAAAAGCGAACAAATAATGGAGAAAGGGGTAAAGACGGAAGAAGGAGTCCTGATTCTGTTGGTCCTTCGACCTCGATGGAACGGGTAGTTCCTGATACAGAATTGAGGAAAGTAAGTAGATTAGGAAAAGGGGAAAAGTACTTGCGTATTTCCAATCCCAAGGACGCTTTTTTGTACTGGTTGTAATGTTTGCTCACAGAATTAGTTCGCAATCAGTAGTCAGTTTTAAAGATCAGCTTACTGCGGCAGAGTATAGAGTTCTCACACGTCCCAGAATTACTGACGATTGCTATTTTTACTGGTAGCAGTCATTGCTCTTGGGCTTTTTATGAATGTGATTGTAAATGCTTAAAAATTTCAAATGAGTATCAAACATCTGTCCCAGCATAGGTGTTGATAACTGATGAATTCAAGTTGCAGTGGGCGTATCGCAAGATAATGCAATGTTTAGTCGAGAGCTTTTCTTATAGGTCAATACAATTAGCCTCAATTGTAATAAAAATGTAAAGAGTTGCTAAAAATTGGATGGAAACTGGAAACATTGTAGAATGTGGGACATTAGAATGATCTTTGTAGGGTTTAATTTTAAATGGAATCGACCTTGGCACATGCCTTGTTCATAAATACTTGAAGCAAGCAGTTGTTCTAATAAGTAATTAACGGATTTATTTACTATTTTGCAGAGGTTGGTGGTTTGCCTGGAAGAGATGCTGTATATTCACAATATTCGGGACATGAAGATTTTGCACACGATCAGAGATACCCCACCTAACCCCCATGGGATTTTGAGTCTTTCAGTGAATGCTGACAATTCATACTTAGCCTATCCTGGCTCTGCTCAGACGGGACAGGTGCAAGTGTTTGACGCATTCAACTTGCAGGCCAAAATTGTGATCCATGCCCACGCTTCTCCGCTGGCCTCGCTTGCATTCAATATGTCAGGGTCATTGTTAGCCACGGCCTCCGAAAAGGGAACAGTCATCCGGATCTTCCGCACGGACGATGGTTCTCGCCTATTTGAGTTTAGACGCGGGATGAGACGTTGTGCATCTATATACTCCATCGCTTTCTCTCCAGATGACGCTTTCCTTGCAGTTTCTTCCAACACGGAAACCGTTCACGTCTTTCAGCTTTCGCAACCGCAGTATGATACGATTACAAGTTGTTTTTCATGCATGAAAAAGCAGATTTTTGAGCTCTGAACTTTCCCGTTTACTGTATAATTCAGAAATTGTGTCATTTGTTAACTATTATCTTTGTTTTTGTTTAACAGAGAAGTGAGGGAAGAAGCTCCTTCAAATTCTTGGATGGATTGGATGAAGGCTTCCTTACCTTCTCAGGTAACTGAGGTCTGGGCTCAAGGTAGGGCTTTCGCAACAATCACGACTCCATTCCAAGGCACTCAGAGCGTGGTAGCTGTAACAACGGTAAGCGGTTCTGATGGTCCCAAATTCCGTGTCCTCGTTGCCTCCTACGACGGTTTCCTGTATATATACGGTCTAAACACACAGGAAGGAGGCGAGTGTACCCTGCTGAAGCAACACAGGTGAGTTATTGTTTGTGACTAATAAATAATTACCCCGCGGTTTTGTCTTTGGGTTGGAGTGTGTTATTTTTTCTACTTGGTCATCTTTCCCCCATTTTATAGGTACCCAAGGTATTGTGCACTTGACGATACTTGATTCCCATTCCAAGTAGTCTGTTTCTGGTCCATAGATACAGACAACAACTTGCCAATGTTGTATTTTCTTTTTCACAAGTTTTTCGTTTTAGGTTTTACTTGTGAATCCTATTTCTCTTCTCGGTTTCACTATTTTCTGCTGCAACCAGGATGTGTTTTCTCTTTTCATTTTCTTGCGTAACCTATTGTAGAGTAGCAAAGTAGGAGCATTGTATTTATTATTTATAGCTAATTGGCTATAACGTACATGTTTTGTTGTTCTTTTGTGGTTTAGTGGTTTTTACCGCTAAATGAACTAACACCTGCTTTTGGTTGATTAGAATATATCCTACACTTGTAAATATACAACTTAAACTTCCCCCAGCTGGCGTAACTCAACGTTTTTTGTGTTTACAGGCTCACCGCTGATGCTGATTCGAAGAAATGGATCGGCGTGGGATCTGCAAGTTACGCCGGAGTTGTGAAAGGTCGCTCTCCACAATGCATGTCAGGTGTCCCCCGAATCCCCCTACAAAAATTCAATGCTTGAGAACCCCTCCTCTGTAAAAATCTGTCTTTGCTTTTGTGTTTAGTTGAATTTAGTAAAATACCTGATTCTGGTTTTTAGATTCTGACAAAGTGGCGGAGATGACCAACGCTGTTAATCAAACAACTGCCCAGACTAACGAAAACGAATTCCCCACTCTTCAGTGACAACATGGAATATGGATATCCTCGACAAGAAGAACTGCGGATTAGCATACACGATTCAAGGCGGATCTTTTTTCAAGGAATACGAAACCAGTTATTATTCTTTTCAACATTCTGGCGTAAAGAAATTCAGAGTTGCAAACCTGGAAATTTGAAAACAACCACAAAATCAATTCTCAGATACCAATCATGAAAATATATTGTTCAGGCTTTTGCTACGTGAAGGAAAGCAAAACTTCTACTATTTTACATCACACCTGTGTGTATATAACATAGAGGTATTTAATTTGATCACGCATGCAGCAGCAAAAAAAAAAGCAATTGAATCTCCAGAAATTCCAGCTTTTTTTAGACACTAAAATAATGTATGTAGTTATAGTTGTTAATCAAAACATTTACGACCTACTTGCGCATTACTTTTGAAAATCAAATACAAACATACAGTATACATATTGTTAATTATAATCGAGTAAGTAAAGTTACTATATAATATAAATATAATAATAAGCTATGTCTGAAAGGGAATCCCCCTTTTGTGTTTACCATACTGGAAAATAGGGTAAATAAGTAAATATAGATTCTAAGTATGTAATGTTCTTGCAATTAGGTAATCGTTAGGTTTAAAACTCACTTCGACAGCGCGAAACTTTGCTACTGCGATTTCAACAAATGCAATTTCTTTTGAATTCTAGCTATATGTTTGAAAAACTGGTGAGTCTTGACGTGCTGTCGCGTGGTTTTTTGGATAAAAATGGTACCTACACTACATTGTACAATAGTTTAGTGAAATTAAATTATGTATGTAATATTATCATGATCACGAAAGTATATAATATCGCCTTTGAGTTGTATTAAATGTGTACGTGAATTGCAGTGTCAGGATAATTTCAACTTTTATATTGACATACACGTTTCTTGTTGAAATTACTAATTTTTATGTAGCTTCCTTGATGCACAGTGTATGTATGTAGTATGTAAATGTACAGATACTTGTTGCTGCTGTGGTCTTTTTGTTTTGCTTTCTTTTACATCTTTTTTAAAAATATAGGTGACTTTAAAAGTACGAAATACATACATACAATTACAAATGTACGTTTGAAGTCGTTATTTAATTTGGGGCAACTCTGCTATTGTCCAGAATGTTTTTGTTGAGTTGTATTTACGTTTACCATTGTCTGTACAGCAAGTGTTGATATTGTTCTGAAAATACGAGGAAATGAGGGCACGACACACACTGATTTTTTATGTCGTTCTTCATATATTTTTAGTGCGTAACTAATGGCTGAATGCTTATTGCCTTCTCGAGAGAATTCAAGGTGACGTTAATATAAGAGAAACCTTTATATAGTGATTCAATGCCTGTATAAGCAAAAAAAAAACTATCCAACTGAAATTTTCGGTTAAGCGCAACATATTATAAAACGGTTCATGTGGTTATTCCTATAGCTGTATACTATAAGCTGGAGGATGACATGGAGGAAATCGTTTATGGAAACTGAAATGTACAACTTTTCCTACTATGAGTTTAGAAAAAGTATTTGTCGATAAGAAATTAAAAAAAAAGAAGTCAAGATATTACATGCATGAATAGTAATGCTTGTGTTATTGTTAAGAAGAAAAAGATGGTTATTAGTTATTAATTACAATTACTCCTAATGTCCTTATTAGTAGGAGACAAGAGTCGTGTGAATGTTAAAGGATTTTAGTGTGTGAAAATTACAAAAAAATGTCACGATAACTGAAAATGATAAAAAAAGATGAATGAAGTGAAGCGTTTTACTCGAAAATCGTTAAAAAAAGAATAAATATCAAAACATGAAAAAAACGAAAATCATATTGTTTCCAAAATAGTTATTATTACTTCGGGATTCCTACCTTTGTGGTACCAAATGACAATTTTCCAATTGGCCTAATTCATATTGACTCATTTAACTATTTTGATCCAGATTGGCAACATCGAAATTGCGCAGCCACGCAGAAACGAAATCGTTTGCTATCTTAATTTTTGCTTATATTACTACTCAAAAGAAACGATTTCCGAGAAAATTAATCAATCCTTATCCTTAGTGGTATTTTGTTTGCAAATAACAACCGAAGATGGGGCCACAGATTTGGTATTTTTTGCGTTGCAATACAAAAGCGCATACCTATAAGTCACATGCAAGCATTATGTTTATCGAAAAATGCAGGGAATACTGAAAAACTGAGTAGAAGACAAAATCCAGACATAAAAGGCACGGACAATGTAGTGTTACCCTGGCGTATGCTTATTTAGGTCAAGGGTCAAAAGAGAAGCATTGGAGGGTACTAGCAAATGAGCACATTTAAAAATTTGTGGATAATCAAAGAGCTCCGGATTTAATGGTCATTGCATGAGCATCACTTTTATAAGTAGGTCAAACCATCCGGACAATTTAGATGTCATCATGACCACTTTTTCAGAGCCGTTTGCTTTTGTGAACGCTTTAATTACTGCTACTTATACAGGGGCGTGTGAATTACTTCGTCATGAGTTAACATGAAAAAGGCACATCTATTTCTTGCACTGTAATTCATGAAAAGTAGGCCTACAGCGATGAACGGCAAACATTTCTTTAAAAGCTCTAAGTTTGGATTTAGATATTAGACCATATTATATATTTCCCATCTATTTTACATTAATAATTTTCATTCTAATTTTGCTGAACAGAAAAATATCATAGTAAATGGATAAGGCCAGGGTTGCATGGTATTGCAATGCTATTAACATTTATGACTGGGTACATCTTTGAAAGAAAATGCATTTCCGACAACTGAATTCAATTCTCAACCTACGATGAAGCATTTGGCAGTTTTTAAACTCTCACAATTCTCAAAACCTAGAACAAAAAATTAGTATTCGTAATTCAAAAAGACCGAAATCGTAGCTTTTCCCACTTCTTTCTGTCAGTAATTAAGATAAATATGCAAATTTTACGTTTTAAATTACTCACATATATTTAGTATTACTAAATGCATTACCATTTGGCTATAACCTAATGACATATAGCTGCACTATAAACAGAACGTTCAAATATTTAATGCTAAAAAAAATGAACTGGTCAAATACTTTAATTTCGATGTAACAGAATGCCTGGCTTAAACCTTACGGAAATTTTATATCTCATAAAGGACACTTTTTCTATATACCATTTTGAATACAATCAAACAGATGTTATTTGTGGACTACTTCAAAATAAAAGAAAGTTATATTTTTGTTCTGTACGCTTTTTTTGCTATTACTAGTTTACACGTAAACTTACATATTTAACGCACTTGCATTTGCAATTTGTGTACATCTTTTGTAGGAGGATTTTTTTTAAACAGTGCTTCGCACGGAATCGCAGTGCTTGTCATCAGGAAATCAGGATCCAGGAGTTGTTTGAAAGGACGTCTTGTCATAGGACTTAAATGGTATTCTATATCTACAGGTAAAGTTACTGAAAATAAACAGTCAAAGAATATCGGCAAATTAGTTAAACGGGAAATGATTTGACAGCTAAAACTTCTTGAGACAATTGCTAAATTAGGTGTTCAGTGTTCAACAAAACCGCTATAATTAAATGGTAGTGCAGTTCAAGCCAAAGATATTTAGTAAAATCAAAAGTAAAAAGTATTGATTGATACGTTTTTGTCTTGGGCATGTCATTAATGTGTTAGTTTGAAAATGACACCATATACTTTATCTCCGAAGTTGTTGGACAGATGAGTTGTAAATTGTAAAGGGTATTGAATCAGTTGGATTTTGCGGAGATTTTTATTCTGAACAAGTGATTAATTGTAATTGACAAAAACTGAAACCCTTGTAGAAGTCAGTGTCATTTGGAAGATTGAGTAATTGTTTGGAGGAAAAAGAAAAGAAAACTTCGTTGTTTGGCATTATTCTCTGTGAATGTGATTCTTCAACTCAACTTGAGTGTTTAAACTTTGCATTTTGGTCAAAAGGAGCTCGATTTTGTGTGGATGACAAAAAGTTACGCCCATGAAAATTTTGTTCTGTTTCGGTAGCAGGAAGGATTACCTTTACTTAAGTGACGTAAGTAAATTAAAACTAATACCTTGGATTTTTTTATCAGATTTAGAAAGACAATGTTTGAACTCACAAAGAGTTTTATTGGGTTTGGTTTTGTAGTTCCAGGCCGTTGAAAGAGAGTTAAAATACTGGGCCGTGGTAGCGTCAGACAAGTGCAGAAGTCAATTACGAGAATTAAGACATTAAGTTTGCTGTGAATTAACATGGTTGAGATTGAGAGTGATGATGATTATATCTAAATGAGAATCACGCCGCACATTGAAAGGAAATGGATACTTGAGGTAATAGGAAACGCAAATATGTCCATATAGTGTAGGAATAGTTGAGATTATCAGTTTCAACAAGTTATAAAAAATAACGTCATCAGCTTCTGTCATTAATTGGGCTTTGATATACACAATACACATATATCTTTTTCCCTATTCAGACAGCTAGCTCTTAGAGGTGCACATATTACATATGCTCTATGCACATATTACATATATTTGTATGGTGGATGTAAAGCGTAATACAAGAGTTATACAAAAGTGTAAACAGTGTTTGTGCTTGAAATTGATTAATTACTACTCTGGAACTGGTATAGAACTAATACCACAAGTCGACAAGTCTTGTAAACTTGTAACACATACTCTTCTAATGATTGTATTAAAAATACTAATATAAGTATGAAACCACCAGATCTTGGGCGGATATTTTTGCATTATATTTCATTTCAACATGTTTCTAACTGAGCAGTGTATAAGAATTAAATCTAGAAGAAGGTGTACTATTTTGGTAGTAGTATTTATTTAGTATTTCTATTGTTGGCCTGAACTAGGTGTTCTTAATGGTTGGTTTTATTCTTCTTGATTGATGCTGATTTCTAGATGCTGCAGAGAAAGGTGAAGGTCTAAAGTTATTTCTCCTGAGACTACTGGTTCTAAAGACTACTGGATCTGATTTGAGAATACCAACATTTCTTGGTTACGAGAAGTCGTACACACCAAAAGGTTTATTATAGCCAAGGAAGGCTTTATGCACATGAAAATGAATATTCCGGAGAATAATCCGTACCGGAATGGGTTACTATACGTGGGGTTTAACCAAGATCAAGGTTAGTTTTTTTCGTGGTGTAACGTGTTTTGTAAACATGAAATTGTGATTTTCTGTGAAGGTAAAAGCTTAAACATGTATTGATTTGGTGTTGTTCGTCGTTTGTATATTATTTTAGGTTGCTTTGCCTGTGGAACTGAATCAGGGTTTCGTGTCTTTAATTGTGACCCGCTGAAAGAAAAAGAAAGGCATGATTTTGATGGCGAAGGGTTAGGGAGAGTTGAAATGCTTTTTCGATGCAATTACCTCGCTCTCGTCGGTGGTGGACAACGTCCAAAGTATATGCCAAATAAAGGTATCAGCTCGCTTCAATACATCAACTTACCCAAACATGTCTGTCGAGATCATTAGCAACAACGTTTATAATACAAAACTGCAATTTATAACACTTCCATTATCAATTTTTGTAGTAATGATATGGGACGATCTTAAAAAGAGGATTGTGATAGAAATGGAGTTCTCGTCAGAGGTCCGATCTGTGAAATTAAGAAGAGACCGCATTGTTGTTGCATTGGATAATTTGATTAAAGTTTATACGTTCACACAAACACCTCAACAACTTCACGTGTTTGAAACTTGTCCAAATCCTAAAGGTAATAGAGAATTCGTTTGTTTTTCAATATTTCTGGCTTAATATTTCGTATTAAGCCGCATTAAGTTAAGCCGCATTAGTTATGTTGTACTAATTCGGTATTAACTGCATGTTTTTATATTCTGCTATTTCTAATAATAGGATTATGCGTCTTATGCCCTTCCTCGACAAATTCTCTGCTAGCTTTTCCGGGACAGACTGCTGGTCATGTTGATATTTTTGACCTTGGAAATACAGAAAAGGGGTCGATAACCGTATCGGCCCATGAAACTGCACTGTCCTGCATATCCATGAATTTGCAGGTACTAAGACATTTTTGATTTCCCAATAATTTTTTCAACTATTTGAATCTGAGCTTTAATGTATGGAATACTTATTAATTTTCTTCTAGGGTACCTTGCTTGCCACCGCATCAGAGAAAGGAACACTTATCAGAATTTTTGAAACATTCAATGGTACAATGGTAAATGAATTAAGACGGGGTTCTCACGGTGCTCTGATATACTGTATAAACTTTAATCACGACTCCTCGCTACTGTGCGTGTCTTCAGATCATGGAACAATACACATTTTTGCGGTAGATGATCACAAAAAAAATCGGTCGTCCTCGTAAGTTATCATGCTTTTCATATTGTCAGTGACGCTCACCACCCACCATAGATTACAATTGTATTTGTTTATCGGTCCTTTAAAGTAAAAAGAAAAACTAATATAAGTCATGTTTTTGTCTGTTTCGCAGACTGGCCTCAGCTTCCTTTTTACCAAAATATTTTAGTTCCAAATGGAGCTTTACAAAATTTCAGGTTACTAGTAACGCCCCGTGTCTATGTGCCTTTGGTCATTCTGATCCCAACTCGGTTGTAGGTACGTATAAATAATGTTTAATATATGTATCTTTACGTCTAAACTTAGTTTTAATTTTACATCTGTGTAGAAAATTAAATGTAAAAAATGCAGCAGTTTCTAATGTAAACTTTCTTTTCTTATTACAGTTGTTTGTGGAGATGGAAGTTACCATAAGTTTGCCTTCAACCCCCAAGGAACTTGCAATCGAGAAATCTATTCAAACTTTCTAGAAATCGGCCAGTCAGCAAAGGACTGAGGGGATCCAGTTCTCAACATGATTTAGTTACTTGAAGACACAATACTTGAAAAATTGCGGGAAGAACTTATTCTCTTTGAAAGTCTGATAATTATCATTTTTGTGGATTTTTTTCGTATAATATTTTTTGCTCACCACAGGAATTGTGATAACGTCCCACTTTTTTCTAAAAGTAATATTAAGTATGTGCATACAAATATTTTCTTTAAATACGTATGCATGCTTTAAGTACACAACTCAGTTGTAAAGTGCATAGTGCATACAACAGTAAACGTATCTGTTATACCCTCAGTTTGATTTAACAAACTTCCTGCAAATTTTCTACTGTTGACTGTGTTATTTTTTGTGGTGGATTGTGAGAATGTGTTTTGCATTTATGTATGTTACTTAAGTCATATATTGTATTGGGCGCAGGTGATTTGTTCGCCGGGGATTTATTAAGTAGTATAAGTACTTGTTATTACCATTTTTACCGCCTACCAGCCATAGCAATTTCTATATGTGTACAAATTGTAGCTGATTTCGATTTTATGTTTATGGTATTTTTTGAGGTACGATACTTACAGCTGTGGCATGACCTGTAATTTGTCTCATTCATATTTTGCATTATACCCTTATTGGCGCAACTCACAAAATGCATTACGGTATATTTGTTTCTTTGATCAGTCACATGTTCGACATGTTTGCGGTGATGATATTATACACATATATTGTATTGTGTACGTGTACTTATTTGTCTCAAGTAGCCTTTATCATGAAGTACCAAGTACCAATGAATGATGTTTCAATGTCATTAACCAATTTTAACGATCAAGGTGAAAGGGTAATTTCAACCAGTATTTTAGATCCGAGACGTCAGAAAAAGAATATGCACAAGTGTGACAAAATTACATCGCACGACAGCGAGGATCTTTCTCCGTATCCGGATGGAATCAGTTTTCACTGAGAAATTGTCGATCTTTATAATTAACTGTAAATGCAACAAAATCAATGTCAATTTATAAAGTTACAGTCAAGGCGAAATGTAATAGCTATTACTATAAAATTAAGTAAAACATGATGTTGAAAATCAAACCATATAAAATTGAATATTTAACACGTAAAGGTAAAGAGAAAAACATGGTCATCTTATTTCTTGCACAGGGTAAGAGGCATAACCATAAAATACCTATGTATATGTATACATTGATAATTGATACATACGCAATTTAGTCTAATCTCCTTGTTTTCGCTCAAAAAGGTCAGTACTACAACTAAAACCCTGCTTCTACAAGATCCGTAAAATATGACACGCACTACGTACTTCTAAGCATATTGGTTGGTAGTAATTTAATAGCTTATTTTGCAGCAAAGTATTTATACTTTACCAACAATTTATACCAACAATTTCTAAACATTTTCAGAAATAAAAAACAGCTTTTACTTAAACACAGGATCGGCTATTCGTAAACTAAATGACCACACTTATTTTCTAAAAACTTCTAAATACTGCAAGTATCGCCATCTGAATAAATCTGAGGGGAAATTTTAGTTTGCATCCCTCTGGTATTTCTCTGAGAGACCCCCGAAAACACCTGTGGTGATGTAATTCCATAAATTCCCTGTGCTCTCCCGAGACACGAGACTTGAACTTGAACAATGTTCTCGTTTATCATCGTCTTTCAAGTTTTTGCGTCCGAAAATGCCTCCTTCTTCAATGTATGGTCTTGGTTTTTTAACAGTCTCACCTCCTTCGATGGCATTTCGAGGAGTGTATTTCCGCAATAATCTCTATATAAATAATAAATACAAATACTAAATAAATAAAAACAAATGATCTTGTTTGTATCCAACTTTTCACGTGCATAACTCATGTACAGGAAAAAAGCACTTGTGCTGATTGCCGATGTAATTAAACAAAATAATATGAAATATAAGCAATCAAAGTTGATAATCCCATTCGCAATTACCTCCGTCTTTTTCCTTGCCTCTGACATCATCGCCCGGTCGATGATTACATGCCCTAAAATATTTTGAATCGAAAGTGATGGAATATCTGATAAAAGGACTGATATCGCAGTTGCATTTAGCATATGTTGAACCCGGGTTCTTGGAAGCTCGAATCCGGTGAACGGCACAATTGCTTGTGAATTCGTTGTCGCAGAAGCTTCATTTGGGTAATGATTTGGAGAATTAATGCCCGAAATAGCATCCAGTTTCTTTCGATTGTTAATATCTAGAATGACAAGAAAACATGAGGCTGGATGCTGCAACGGTTACATCGGTTTGTTTCATATTTTTCAACAGACAAGCTATTCGACCATGGAGATTCGGACAGACATGTCTAGGATCGAATTGTCGGCTCGTTTTCTCTTTCAAAAGAAGGTAAAGTATTACTCACCCATACTACGGAAAATGCTCCCATTTGCTTGCTGATGTAATGAAGTGAGTCCGGCTTCAAAATTTTTGACATCTTCGAAAATTTTACCAACAGCAGGATCAGACAAAAATGAATTCTGAACTCGTATCTCGTTGTTAAGTAAACTGACATTACTCCTAGTGATATTACAGAAACTCCGGATGGTAGGATTAATCCCAGTCTAAAACATCAATGACACAGTATCAATAACTTCGACATAAAACATTAATCGACAAGGAACCACCTAAACCACATGTCCAGGAACCCAAAATTTCAACCTACCATAAGCGATTCACAAACAAATTCGAAAGACTCATCGTAGATCAAATTCAGGATCATATACTTGATTTGATATTTCACCATCTTCGGAATCGTAGCAGTTTCCTCTACACACTTCCTGAAATACTGGTAGGCCAGGAGGTCCTTCGGATCAAGTTGTATCTTAATCTGAATCGTTGTTAAGTCCCACGCTCGGTGCATGGTATAGGTCAAGAAAAAGCCAGCAACCATCAACTTTACTATCGATGGTGCAGGTACGTCAGCTGTCCCACAATTTAAATCCAAACCCTTGTTGATTAATCTCTCCAAAGGATAGAAGAGCCAAAAGTCTTTCGCCAGCTGGATTAAAACCCGTTCAATGTGATCGAAATGCTCATTCATTACTTTACCCCTTGTTATGGCACTGTTCCGAGAAAACACGAATATCCACCATTTTAGTCATCAGTTCATCAGTAATAACATATTGTACATCGAAAGATTCTGAATGTTTTTTTCCATTTTCATCCCAACTGAACTTTTGTAAACTTACCAATTATGGAGCATAATCGTTCCCAGTTTCCCGTTTAGCTTCTTAAATACTTGGAAATCCCAACTCTCTTCAGAGAGATACTGGTTGGTAATCAATTCGTAGTCACTCATCACGGCGGCACACCATCGCTGGTACACCTTGACATGGTCCATAAAAGACATGGTTGGTCTCGGTCCAATTTGTCAAGCTTATACGCCCACACCCTATTATTAGAGTTATGTATAGCTAACACTACTAACACTAACACAATTAAAACGTCAATAGACAACAGACAACTCTTCCCACAGCAATAATTAAAGTTTCTTAAACAAACTACTTTAAATACACAACTCGTAGGGGTGAAAGGAAAAATTCTTTTTTATAGATATGCATATAATTAGTTTATTATTAATTAATAGGGGAGCAACTGAAATTTGAAGATGAAGATGGAAGCACACCTGTTTGATCGAGGCTATTTTCCTATTTTTGCGTGTAAAGTATACTATATATAGTAAATGGTAAATGTAGATGTACATGCATACAAAATACAAATATAAAAATATCATAATACCTGTAAAATGGAATATAAAATGAATATTGTAGAATGACTAAAATCACAAAAATTTTAGAACTTACCTTAAAGCTGAGAAGACCAGCAGGAAATTTCGATTCAGA
>JAQGBT010003769.1:0-18528 GCA_034698585.1 Disparrhopalites patrizii | reverse complement strand
ATATTTTCCCCGTTATAACGAAAAACCGTTATAGAGAACAGAACTTTCTATGTTAACAATTGGAGAAAGTTTTTGAGGGAAGTCTCAGCCACCGGTATAGAGAGAGAACCGTTATAAGAGAGCCCGTTATAGAGAGGTTCGACTGTATTACAGGCCGTGCACATATATTTTGACGAGACATTCAATAAAAATTGCATGGGGATTTCTTACGGGTCCACAACCTAAACCTCAAGGTCGTTCTACTGGCTGGAGAAAACAGTTAATAAATATGGGTGAATTGCAAATTACATAGAGCATGTGACGGTGCAATGATTAACATCAGACATTAGGACTTCTATGTACCCGTATCATGTATTTAATTTATGAATATGCATATAATGAATACAACACTTAAGCTGTCAGTATGTGAAAATTTTGACAAGTGAATTTTATTGCGCTGTTTCGTCAAAACAAACGATAGGCACTCGTAGAAGGTAGATATCAATCTATCTGCAATCGCCCACGGGATTTACTAACACACCTAATGTGTGTGCTTCAGATAATGCGACAACCACTGGAGAATGCCCTTGAGCGGGGGCTTTCTGATAAAATAGTATAGTATTCACCCAAAGCCAAAAAAACACATGTGACTGCTCTTTCGCATCTTCTCTTAGCAAAATTATTTGCATAATCCAACCAGTAATTTTGTTCGATGAGGTTTTCAACTAAAATTGAACAGGGATTTCTTCATTTTTACGGATTCACAATCTCCTAAATCTCAAGGTCGTTCTGATGACCGGGCAAAATGGTTAATAAATATGGATGACTTTCTACTTCAGTATGTGACGGTTCAAAAATTACCCGCAGAGCATTAGGACTTTTACATAATTTATTTTATTACAGTGAATGCAACACTATCGTTGCAATCTTGAAGTGTTTCGAAAAGTGTTTCGAGAAGTATCTGGAGAAGTATTTCGAGAAGTATTCTATTGTACTGTTTTATCAAAACAAACGTTTGGGGCGCGTAGACAGTAGATGTCAATCTGACCGTAATTGCCAACGTGATGTAATAACACAACGAGTGTTTGCGTTTGAGATAATCTGGGAAGCACTGGAACACGTCCTTGAGTTATTTTAATGGGAAAATACTGTATTTTGTACGCATTCAGAGCCAAAAATAATAATACATATGCCCACTTGTGCATGCCTTCACTTTGCAATAGAAAAATTATTTATAGTCTGGCAAGTCCTACATACGTGTTCTATATCTGCAATAAATACATTTACTGTCATTATAAATGTTCAATCCGAGCGCAGCACACCTCAAGTTTAACAGTCTGCTTTACGCATTCTGGCATGCGAAGCTGAAAAGCCAAAAGGGTTAAAAATATAAAAATTGGTCAATTACATTAAAAAGGGTCATGTTGTCCCTCTTCAACTCCACGCTTTGCGCCTACAAAACGCATTTTAAAAACAAGCCCGCCTTTGCCCAGGACGAGAGGGATGTGTCCGGGAAAGTGGTTATTGTCACCGGAGCTAACCATGGAATTGGGAAGCAGACAGCGCTTCAAATGGCCAAACGTAGAGCCCTTGTAATCATGGCCTGCCGGGATTTAGGCAAAGCTGAGCAAGCGAAAAAGGATATTTTGAGAAAACTTCCCACTGCAAAATTGGTGAGTACAAATTTAATTTGTGGTAACAAATAATTATAATGATGATGGATGCGGATACGCATGTATTGTATGGTATTGGATTTATTGTCAATTCTCAGTGTAAGCACTGATTTCAGGAGATAGATAATTAAATTACCATTATACATTACACATTATGTGTAGGATAATGTACTTACGTAGATTTAAATATGAATTAATAATTGTGCACTAATATTTCTCCAGGAAATTCTAAAATTGGATCTGGGAGACTTAAGTGCTATTCGCGCATTCTCGGGTGAAGTGCACAGTAAATACACGCACATTGACATCCTCATCAACAACGCTGGGATTTACAATTTTGATGCCAAGAAGTCGTCGAAATTGAAGAAAACCAAGGATGGCTTTGAGGAACATATCGGAGTCAATCATTTGGGGACATTCCTATTAACCCTTCTTCTCCTAGACTTACTTCAAAAAGCGGAGAATAGCCGGTAATTATACGTATTAATAAATAAATAAATAAAATACGACACAAATTCAGATGTATGTTCATATGTCAAAAATGTTTGTACAATAATATATCGTTAATTGACGTATCGTTTGAGAATCAAAACCGACCAAGTTCTGCGGAATCCGTATCTACTTAATCGTGATAATCCCAACGGCGATAATACTGAATGACGTTTGATCCTAAAATCTAAACTTAAACTTTTAAAATTTATTTTGTTGCTTTATAATAGTGTTGTGGTGTTGTCATCCTGCATGTCCCTACTCTCTAAGCTGGACGTAAACAATTTGCAATGTGAGAACATGAAAAATTTTGGGTTCAACAATTCCATGCCGTACAATAATTCCAAAATGGCCAATATTTTATTCGTCCATGAGTTGGCTCGTCGTTTGGGGGAAAACCCGAATATCCGCGTCTATGCAAACTGTCCCGGGGTTGTGTACGTGGACAACTTGAAAGACGAAAACATCATTAAGCGACAGGGGATCAAATTTGCCCATTCCTTCATGTTATTCGACCTGGACGATGTGAGTTCCTCGTTTGTACTTATATTTACACGGGCTTACACAAGGCATTGCCTTGTGTAATAATATTATGCATGATAATAATATTATGCATAATATTATGCATGAATAATATTATGCTTGTGTAACAAATTATATTACTGTATTTACGTGGATTTTTTTAGGGTTGCTTATCAACGCTCTACTGCGCCCTGTCCAAGACTGCGGGGAACGAAACCGGGAAATTTTATAGGGCCCTCGAAGTGTCCACGGAACTGGACGACAAAACTGATGACAAGCAAGCTCAAGATCTCTGGACTCTCTCAGAGGAATTGGTCGGGGAAAAGTTTCAGATGCCCGAACAGAGGACATAATGAGGAAATTGAAAAGAATCGAGCTTTTTATATTCCATCACAATCACATCTTCCCCTCCGAAGTTACTGCCCAAAAATATAATCACTAAACAATGGCTTGAATGTCTTCCTGCCACAGTTTTCCCAATGATTTTTACGTGTTATTTTTTCAGAAATATACTCTAAATATGTATGTACTAAAACAACATTATTTCTATACGTGTGAATAAAAAATATACTATAAAATAAAAAATAAACCGGAAACCACAACGGATAGAAAAACGTTTAATACGTTTGACATACCTCGGCTTCACATGACTTCCTCTTATGGCCGGAAGATGACACTTTCTGTACTGCTGGAAGCATCATTCTTAGGATGTATTTGTTTCATATTTATCTGGAAAAGAAGGAAATACTAGTTTGACCTTTGACCAATGAAGAACAAGCCGTATAATGTGACGAAGTGGTTTGACAGGTGATGAGAAATAGTTCTTTTGACAAGAACTTTATTGACCATAAGCTCTTTTGTTTTTCGTCTACACATATTTGTGCAGGTAACAGGCATAGGAGCAAATGGAGATTCTTATTAGTACGTAAAAATAAAAAATAAAGCGATAAAATTAAAAACTGGGATCCTGTAAGAAAATATTCAATCCGGGAGGACAATTAAGAGGCAAGCGAGAAAAATGGGCGAGACTAACGAAAAATTTAGAGACTAATGTCGGTTTATTTTTTAAAATAATTCAAAAGTCGGATTTTTTCTTTCTTGCACAAAGTAAAGAATTATTTTTATTTCTGTTAGACAATAACTGAAACACTTCTACCATGTAATTTCCTCAAATTACGCCACAAAATCACAGAGAAAATCCACGAAAAACCAATTAAAGTTAGCTCTAGACAAGTTCTACAGTGACATGCGATGATACGATTACAGCCTTTTATTTCTGGAGCTGCGAATCTGCACCTGTAATTGGAGCCCTGCTTAGGGGAAATTAAAAAAAATCATATCGGCAATAAAATTTAAAAATAGGTTTACCCATACATATTTGCCAAAAAAAAAATTTAAATCAAGACCCCAATAGTAAATAGTTAAAAACAGTAAGCTGCAAATTTGCAGGGGAATGACAACGATAGCAGGAATATGTGGGGATTTTACCTTATAATCTTCCTTTGGTTCGATTCCCTGCATTACACCTGGAGTATAATCCTTGTGAGAAAAAACAATTTTCCATGGCTGATTGGGTGAATAAATCTGGAGAAATGACGGAATTATTCAAACATGTCCAGTATGTATTAGTACTTGCGTAAATAGATACACAGGTCTTATACAATATGTATACATTTTATTTGCTGCACTCTTAACTTGTGTAAATGTGTACAACCTCACACACAGGCCAGACCTACAATACCAGAACGAAACAAAGTATCATAGAACATCGCATGACAGACAAAATAAATTAGGAAAAAAAAACAGAGGAATTGTACATAGAAACACTTTTTTTTTTACACACAACCCATTACTATTCAGAGTAGAGGCTGATATACCAAATCGGAAGAGTCGCTTGAGGAGATACACTAAAAGGGATTAATAATACCCATGCCTACGCTGCCTATCCTGTACACACATGTTTTAAAGGATGGTGGCCGGTAATTTTTGCTTGCCCAGGGCAACTTCTGGCCTTGAAAGCGGGGCAGAAAAAAATATCTCCTCCGATAGAGATGAACTTTTCTCTTCTTTTCTCTTGACATTGACTGGTACAAAAAGGCTCGTGTAGTAACGGCTGAGGCACATTTTGGAAAACATAAAAGTGTCTGGCAGTTCTTTATTTATGTGAGAATTCATATAATAATCACTACTATATTGTGGCTGTTCTAATTGTTCCGTAGTTCCCAGGGAAAAATAAAGTTTGCGAGAGGGAATATGTTTTCTGTAGTGAAGGATTACCTCGCAAATAGATCCCAGGTGTTCCGGAAGAAAGAGGAGATTTCCAAGGAAGAAAGAAACGTGGTGGATAAGATCATTGTTGTCACGGGATCCAATCATGGAGTGGGTAGACAGACGGTCTTGGAACTGGCAAAAAGGGGCGCCCGGGTCATTATGGCTTGCCGAAATCTCACCAAGGCGGAGGAGGCGAAGGAAGATATTTTGAAAAATGTTCCTGGAGGCAAAATCGTAAGTATAAAAAAAATTACCAATTACTTGTAAAATGTGTAAAAGACCAACTTATAAATGAATGAATTAGGTAACTACATTAATCTATTATCATTATAATAAATTAATTACGCAAAAATTATGGTAAATCCCCACAGGAAGTTATGCAGCTTGATCTCGGTGATTTGGAGTCCGTCCGGGAATTTTCAAAAGCGGCTCACGAGAAATTGACCCACATTGACGTCCTCATTAACAACGCCGGCACCTACAGCTTTGAAGCTAAGAATCATACGCAATTGAAGAAGACCAAAGATGGCTTTGAGGAACACATAGGAGTGAATCATCTGGGACATTTCCTCCTCACATTATTGCTCCTGGACTTGTTGAACAAAGCTGAAAAAAGCAGGTTTGTAAAATGCATACAAGTCGACATACATTCTTGTAATAAATATATTTTAAAAATAATTTTGTATTATTAGAAAAAATTAATCATTTATAAATAATGTTTTCCTATAGAAATTTTCTTAATACAATCTGTATTAATAGAATCTTTCACGTGTCCAAATTAGCATTTTCTAAATACAATTTATAGACAAATAGAAACTGGCTAACATACGAAAGGAAATATTAAAGGTTTTTTTAATTATTTTGCCAGTCATTATTGTCATTAATTTACATGGATATAACGGGTGCGTTGAAAAACTCAGATTTTCCACATTTCTAGAATTCCTGTTATCCTTTAACATTATAGAGAGCATTTCCAGAAATCCAGTCCAGTGAGTATTTCAAGGCGACAAACATATATATATATTTGCTGTAGTTTAATTTTAAAATTAAATAATTTTCCCCCAGAATCGTCTTCGTAACATCTTCCATGTTTCGAACGGCCAAATTGGACGTCAATAATTTGAATTTGGAAAACGTCACCAATTTTGGCTTCGGTGACGTCGTCCCCTACTCCAATTCCAAACTCGCCAACATCCTCTTCACCCGCGAACTCGCCAAGCGCCTGGGCAATTCCAATATCCGGGTGTACGCCGTGTGTCCTGGAGTGGTTTACACGGATAAATTGGAAGATGAGCCTTTTTTCAAGAGGATTGGGACGAAAGTGGCCCTCAAATTTTTTACACTTGATGTTGAACACGTGAGATTAATTTCTAATGTGTTTCTGTTTTTCAAATCTATTATTTTATTCGTACAAAAAGGAGACACCATAATTATTTTATTTCCCAATAGGGATGCCTTGGGACTCTCTACTGTACATTATCCGAATCCCTGGAGAACGAGACGGGTAATATGTACCGACTGCTGGAGCGCTACCCCATCGACAACCTGGTGAAGGACGATCAGGCTGTGGATTTATGGACCAAGAGTGAGGAACTTGTTGGATACAAATTTCAAAAACCGTGATTAATAATCAAAAGAAGAATAAATTTGGGGTTGGTTGTGGTATCTTCTCCTGTGGGGGACCCTGTTATCAGTTTTGATATAAGGGCATTTAAGATCTCTCTACGGTCGATCATTTTGTGTAGGGCGCAATTTTTTTGTGGGAGAATGTCGTAATCGGCCGGAAATTTTGGAAGGGGCAATAATGTATCAATGTGAATGTTTTCTAGTTATTCATTTTTTTATTATGGTGCAAAAATAAATTATGAACCTTTTCTGGAAAGAAGGCATTTTTCCTAATCTATCAACTGTTGCTATTTACTATTTTTCTATTATCAAAATATTCATTTATTGGAATGTAATTTCCAATTGCATTTTGTTACGCAAATGATCACAAACGCTATCAGCGAATTGCCAAAAACATTTTCATTTAATCGTAATTTCAGCAATAAAAATCAGTTTAGAAGCATTTCCCCCACACTACCGCTCAGATTTAGATATATGTATGTACTTATACAATACCATGATAGATATGCCTATAAATATACCTATAGATATATGTTCTGTGGTGGATGAAGAACAATATTCACAACATTGTATAAGGTCATGCTTAATATTGTGACAACTCTTTTGCAACGTTTTTTTAATTTTTTTTTATTCCGCTATGGTTTACGTAAGGGACTTTGAAGAATGGATTCTAAGATGTAGTATTCTAACTAAGCTATAACCAAAAAAATAAGTATTAAATTTCTCCTCACTGTTTTCGTCATTTTATGGTATGTTTTTTTTTTGGAAAAAAATACTGCAGTTCAAAAATGAGGTCATGTGCAAGGAATTGTGACCAGTCAGTGACCACCCCCATCTTCAATTGTGGTTAACATTTATATTTATGAAAAACATATTACCTACTGTAAATAATTACAGATTTAATATATATAGAGTTATCCTGACAGTGTGGTTGAATAATGACGTTGGCATTGCCCTATAATTCAATAACAGGAAAAACTATTAAACGTTACAAAAAGACAATAACTCTTGAAGTCATGTAATCAAACAAAGGTATCCTCCTCCTCATTTATCAAAACATCCATAATCATCCTCCTTAATTGTCATTGGAAGTACCGGGACACATTCGCCCATAATTAAAAGGAAATACGTCGGAGAAACAATAACAGTTTAGTTTTAAGTCCCGGACCAACAGAAAGCCGGAAGACACCGCCCCATAACTTCGTATGTGCTTTCCCTTAGATATACAATAAACAATAATCATAAATCAAGTAGAAAGTCCCTCTTATGTGATCCTCCTCATTAATACGGACCCCACAACACTATTATTACTTTAATCACGGAAGAGGAGTACATTCTGGAATTGATATTGGGTGAGTACTAGCCAGGGTAATTCCATCAACTGCATCCGTCTTTATTTGCTCATTTTATTTATGGGTTGGATTAAAACCCATTTAGCAATTGCGCTTCAAGCTTGAAATAGCAGCTAGATATGCATTATTTCAGGAATAAACAGTGACGGCCAAAATATTTTAGTTCCAAATACGAATTACAAAATACAGATACACTCGGATATTTTAATTACCAATTATCAATTACATTCGGCTGCTCTCCAGGTATTTAATTACAAAGCAAAATACATTTGTATTTTGAGTTGAGCACAAAATACAAATAAAGTACATTAGTAGTTAGTAATGTATTTAAATATGTATTTTAATTGCAAAATACAAATAAATGTATTTAAAATACGTATCACTAGCGTTCATTTGCATTTTAGAGAGCAACCAAAAAATTAAATTGCATTTTAACTTGGTACACTTTTAAATTAGAAATTACAGCAAAATACTTCCAGAAAATCCCGTGTATTTAAATACAAATTACAAAATACATGTAGAAAATACCTGTACTTGAAAACACAATTCCAAGGTACAAAAACTAAATATGTATTTAAAATACATGTATTTTGACCATCTCTGAGAATAAATAAGCTCCAATGCTGTTGCAGGTGGATGTAGCTAACTAAAAATATGCTCGAATTTTAGTTTGAAGCTTCCATCGATACATAAATCGGATAAATACATGCTGACACTTCGGTCACAATGCGTATTCAATAACACCTAGATGGACAATAACTAAACGGTTTCAAGTATGTATTTCCTGCTTGGGTTCTTGCTGGGGCTACATATTTTGTATTTATGTGCATCTACATATTCCTAGAGCTGCCACACCTGACATTATTCTTTAATGTAGGATTCGGTAAATCCGGAAGTCCGATAAACGGTAAAAACCTTTTATTTACTTGATTATAGACGGAAATTTTGGGGTGGCGTACAACCAATGTGCGCAGTCTTTCGAAAGAGACACTATAGAATTCTTAGAACGTATTCACGTAGTTAGGAGGAACCCTGGGGAAAATTCAATTTGTATACTCATTCCACTAGTGACAGTAGACAAATTCGCATTTAAATCCCTTGTGTCTGAAAACGGAGAAGGTTGAGCAAAATGTTAAGTCAAAGTGAAATTCGACCCACTTTGAAATTTTATAGCTACTTATCATCCATTGGTGTCCTCCCGATTTCAGTACAAGAGCAAACAGCGGGGATATCAATTGTCCATGATATGCGGAAAAAGAAGCTTCACATTGGTTATATTTTCACTGATTTCCTTTGGCTAATATTTCTTTGGATTCAGCTAATTCGAGCGGTGTTGAGAGGGAAATTATGTCCGAAGGAATTCACTTGGCATGTCCTTATAGCATTCACCGTTCCAATCTGCCTAGGTTGGTCCATCCGGCTCTTCGAAGAATATCCGGCTTTGTGCAACAAATTGTGGAAACTTGTGTTTGGATCACCAGGTGAGTCATGATTTTCTTCCTTTTTAATGCTGACGACCAGAGAAATTTGTTTATTGACTAAATAACGCGGTTTTGTGGGCGCTGTAAGCATGAAAATATCACAGGAGTTATTTGAAAAGCATGAAGGACAAATCCTTAATTGAAGGGATAAGAACGTGCCATATAACAATTAAAAATAAAACTTCAGGCCCGAACCAAAATGTTTACTATGATCGGGTCAACCGGGTGTCAAAAAATTTTGTGCCAAATAATTTCCCAGGTCAACAACTAAAAATGTATTAAAAATACAGCGAACGGTGCTGGATGCAATAAAATTACTCATACCTGTAGGGTTTTCATGGGTTTTGCAATTACGAATAAAATATGGCTGTTTATACTTTTTGACAAACGAAGTATGCCTTTTTCTCTCGAAATGATACTTTTTACGCCTTCCATTCAAAATAATTTTTGATAACTATCATGAAAATTTAAAATCAATGAAATCAGGTTAAAAATAAATGAAATACCTTTTACAGAATTTATTGGTAATTTTAGTAATTTACTTTTTTTTACTTAATTTACCTGAAATATTCTGCTATTATTGCTTTTTATGTTCTATCTTGTGTAAAAATCGGTCTTGTCTCGAAAACAAATGGCGTAAAACTAGTTTGAAATTGCACAAAATGGTATATTATACAGGATTAGCTACGAAACCTCGAGGAATATTTTCATATTCCATTCATGAGCTCCTGGTGCTGGTTATTCCGTTGTTACACCCTATGGGAATCGGGATCTACTTGACCTTCTACATCTTTCAGCCACAAAACATGATGTACCTGTCATCCTTGTGGGGCTTGACTAACATATTATTGTCTCTTCAGGGACTAACATTGTCCATTATGGAAGGTATCCTCTTGCTCAATCCGTTATGCAATATGCTGTATTCCATATTTTTCCAAGTGGCTTTCTTCATGAAACTCCGTGATTCCTTCCAAATGTTGCTGCATGCTGTCAGGTATTACTACAAATGTGTTGCCACTGTACTCTTCGATGCTTAGAGAATGTTTTCGGCTGAATTCCAGCATTTTTAGTTGTAAAACCTACTGGATAAGTGGGATACTTCTAGGAGTAAAACAGTCGAATTGGTACATTTCTAGAAGCAAAAACTACGAATTTGGGTAATTTCTAGAAGTAACACCGACAAATTGGGAAATTTCTAAAAATAAAACCGACGAATTGGAATATTTGTAGAAGCAAAACCTATGGGAAATTTCCAAAAGTAAAACCTACTAACTCTAAGTGACGATAATCCTGAAAATAATGTGACAGAAATTGGCTGAAGGTTTCCCGTGATGAGGTTAAGCCCAGATATAATGGGAGCGTTGAAAAACCCACAAATTTCTGGAATTCTGGCTATCCTTCGACATAGCGGACATTCCATCCAAGTCTGCGAGTTTTTCAATGCGCCCAATATCTTATACAGGTTTTTGTCTCTTACGATTAGTCGATTTTGCTTTTGAATCGGTTTTTGCAATGCAACATTTTTTTTACATGTTCAGTCGAAAACAACACTTAAGCATCGATGTTTCAAGACGCTTTGCAAAAACTAATTAGTGTTTACCACTTTGCAGCCAAAGTTATTCGGAAGGGAAGCAACGGGACAAATATTCGGAATTACTTAAATTTCTTCAGTGCTCTTGCAACATCCAACTTGAACTTCAACTTTTCAACGTCATTTGTTCTCCGATTCTCTTCTTGCACAAATGTCTGTTCTTAGCGGGAGCTATTTCTGCAGGATACTATGCCATTTTGTTTATGATGCAAGACTGGCTCTTTTCTTCGGTTAACGTGACAATGTGTATCATGATTGCGGCGGACTACATTGTACTCTATGATCTAGCATTTTCATACCCGGAGAAAATGACAAGAGTTAAGAGTGGAATACGTCTGTCGGCTTGTTTCCTGCGACTCAAAACCAATCGGAAGTTGATTATCACTAAAGTGGCATCCATCCCGTCTTCGGGGGTTAGAGTTGGACACTTTAGGACTTTGGAGCGGACGTCCACTCCGGAATTCCTGGACTTTATCTTTAAGAACGTTGTCACACTCATGCTCACCGTCAAGCCATGAACATTTAAATCCACAGATTTCCCTGTTACACAGAAATATGTTGAATTTCCGAATGCCTTTAATGTTTAAAATTGGTATAGTTTACTACCACGCACATCTATCGAAGCATCTATAGTTTGTGAAAGTCCTTTTTGGGTGTGTATTTGCTGAACACGGCTGCGGAAATGATAAAAAGCCCCTATAAAAATTTACACTGACTACATATTCATATGCATATTCCTTGTTTTAAAATGTAATGCTTAAATGTATTACTAGGATTTTAAAGCAGAAAATTTAGATATTTAGATTTAGATTCCCGAGAATACCCACTGGAATTCTCGGGAAACCTGTATGAATTTTTTTTTTAAATCTGCTAAAATACATTAATAAAAATCAAGAACGAATAGCTTCCCCATGCCATATAGCATAAAGACATAAAGTACATCAGTATACTTGAAATTCCAGGATTTTTGAAGACATTTTCCAGGGTTTTATAGCCAACATGCAAAAACCACCAGTTTTGTGACAAAACAAATTATTATTAGTCTTTATGCAGCTGTCAAAGGGGTTTCAACACAGACAGAAAGGCTTCATTCCACTAATAAAAACTAAAAGCAGTCAAATTAAAGAAACGCAATTCAAGTAAATATAAAGAACAGTGTATTAGGGATCGGGAAAGCAGAAAGTTTTTTGTAACTATTAGGAAAAGGTGTGTCCTATGTCCTATTCATTAAAATATAAAATTTGTATACAATTCTGTTCATTAATCAGCACTAAATTTAGCACTCCAAAGGGTTAAGTGTGATTTTATTGTCACGAGGTCATTCAAATAATTAATGTGAACAAATACTTACATTTAATTTGAAATAAAATGCTGGTTTATATATTGCCCCCAATTGTGTTGTTGTGGGCTTGAATTTGAGAGAACTAATGAGAACTGAGAACATGATTATGCATTTGTTTCACTGTGTCACCTTTTGGCGACCTCACCCTATAAATATTGTAGTATAACTATAAATAATATTAATAAAATTTGACTGGTCGCTAGACGATTATTGTTTTGTGTATATTTAGTTTTTGCTTGTGCATAAATGGACATAATCTTTAAATTTAAATTGAAAGTTGAATAGAAATTGCTGGTTCAAGAATCACACTTCAAATGAGACGATATCACACAAGGCCTCAAGATGGCACTACTTGTACTTCAGCGTCAACGTTGCAAGTATTTTTTTCAGTCTCAAAATTCTTTCTCTTGGACAGTCTGACAAACTAAAAAAAAATCTCTTTACCCCAAAAAAATGATGTTCAAACCGGTGATTTTCTCTTGGCCTGAAAGCAACTTGTCCTTGAGACTTTTATAATAAAAAAAAAAAATATCCACCTCTCCACTAAAAATCTCCTCCAACATTCTCAAGACTTTTGTCCAGAACTTTCATCAGCCACAGACAGCTGGAGCACGTTCATACATACAAAAGCTCTTGTCATTGGACTTCCGTGAAAAATTAATGTGGCGGTGAATCTATGTATATCTGTAAAACATATAATAAAATATAGATAAAACATATTTAAAATAAGCATAAAACATATAAAATGTGATTACAAGGCAAAACTTTCTCCAGATCTGCTCTCTTGGTTATACAGTATAGCTAACATAAATCAAGGTACACACCTGTACCTGCACGGAACCTCCGATAATTTGTCGAGATTAAATTCTTTTTCACCTTCTTGAGCACCTAACGGTGTCGCGAAGATTTGGTTGTGGCTTTACGTTGAAGTTATAATCCAAAAGCAAAAGCTGCAAATGTCCCTATTAACTATACCCATCAATGCATCTTAGGCCTGGTCCGTGTAGTTTTTATTGTGCTGTGCAGAAAGGGGGAATATCCTCGTCGGTAATGTGAGATAACAATCTCAGGAGATCTTTAAAGCAGTAGCTTTTAGCTTTACGGTAGTTCTCGTGTGGATGAACACCCTTGAGAGGATACGTCTAAAAGACTGCATAAAAACATACAATGTATGAGACTCATTACGGATTGAACCTTACATCAAATTCCATCAGGTTTGTTATTTATTTTTCGGCACGCTTTCATGTAAATAATGGATTTACCAAATATAAATAAAATTGTAAATTAAAAATGTATTATTACATATTAATTAAACTATTCTTATAAAAATATATTACTATCCATTAAATTGTTCTAATATAATATACATTATTATCAATTGAATTATTCTTATAGAAATACACGGTCCTAAATTAAGCTTTATTATTCATATTATTCACATTTTGCATCTTCTTAAGTTACATTTTGCTTCAATTTCAATCCAAACCAAGTGATCGCAAAAGCCAAAAGTACTACAGACGACTCTCCCTATACCGGCCCTTCCTATATAAGAGTTATTACTCTATACTAACAGTGCTGAATCCCCCTAAAGCTTTACCATGTAAAGTGCGCTCTCTATAAGAGCACTCCCTATAACAGCAGTGACTCTATTACAGCAGGGTATTTTCTTCCCTAGGTCACATTCCTCTCACTGTAACAACACTTTCTTCCTATAAGAGCATTCGCGGCTAAGTCATGTATCCCTTCAACATTAACTTTTTCTCTATAACAGCACCAGGACTCTATAGCAGCACAATTTTATTCTTTTTTTTTTTTTACTAAAATGTAAATATTTACGCTCAATTGTGTAAATATTGTTAGAATTTGGAAAATTATCTAAGTTAAGCCTGAAAATAACCTTGATTAGTTAGTATTAATATTTTTTAAACTAATTCTCTATACCAGCGGTTCGTTATAAGAACACTTTTCCTGGTGCAGATAGAGTGTTGTTATAGGGAGAGTCGACTGTACCTGGAAGGATATTTTTTTCAACCGCTGTATAGCTATTGTATGCTAAAATATGGTATTATCGGTACAAGATGAGATAGAAAACATTTTAAAATCACCCCCTTCCATTGATCATTGATAGAGACGTGAAACGGGCTAAGCGCAAATAAATGATCAAGTACTATTTCTTATCGTTAGTACAATAGAATTTTTCAGTGAGAACATATGAGAAAGGAGAAAAAAAAAGACTAAAGTATTCCTTTCTTTTGGATTTAAAATGTTGACGAGGAAGAAAAAGAAACTCTTGGAACATCCCGTCATTCTCACATGGAAATATGTATACCCCTTTAATTTAATTAATTTCAATTCAAACAAATAAATCGTAATTTATGACCATCCTTCCACATACAGGTGTTACATGCATATTATTATTACCAACATATTTCACTTCTCCTGCCTTCGAATGGTACACTTTTTGAACAGCTGTAGGCATTGTGACTCACTCTTTACCCCTGGATTTATTCTCGAATATTATTTGTTGCTGTCAGTATACATTTAAGACTTTGAGTACTAACACAACTTCGGACATTCCATGGAAGAACTAAAAGGATAAAGAGTTTTTTTCTAACCTGTGTCCTCCTCGAGCATTTTTTCCCCTCAACACACCGCCATTTATTGTGTAATAGGTATCGTATTACACACGTTACTCAGGGGCCACTTCATCATCGTCTCTTATAGGCCTGAATACATTGTAATAAGACTCTCGACCCTGCTTTACAAATCTCTCCTTGTCCAAGTCACGGACTTTTTTTTGTAACGAGAGAAAAAAAAAGGAGTGAAAAATTAAGGGGTTAGAGACTCCGGGTGCATATGGAATTACTTTTTTTTTTGGACGTTCAAGCGGCGAGCTTCTAAAAAAGGGGAAGGCCGAAAGAGAGACGGAGAGAAAAAAGAAAGAGATGCCCATCATCCGTAATGATCATTGAAGCAAAAGATGTGGAGAATCCACAAGTTTATTCCATTTGTACCAAAAAAACTACATAGGGATATCATAACTTAAGTTTGAATCAAGTGGAAGGGATAATAAGACAATTTTTTTTGGATGAAAGGACTCGCTCTACGCTTTTGTCTTCCTGACTGTTTCTTCGTATGTACATAATAGATATTATATGTATGTATATTGTCGTTTAGTATCAAAATTGAACACGTATTATAGAATCCACATGTACGATAGTCAGTTTTGATACTTAAACGATATATAAATGTATATATATATATTATGCTATACTCCCCTTCTACGGCTATTCTAATGACACTTGTCGGGATGGAGAAAAATAAGGGGTTTGTTAGTCAAAAGGAAGGCGGAATACACACATACAAATTGTGTTCTATTCATTTGGTCAAGGTGCATAAGGCCATTATTATGACCCAATGCGTCATGGCACGGCACAAAATATTTTTAGCCTTTTTTCCACGCTTTTATCTTCCTTTTATGAGATTTTGATTCCTTCGTTTTTTTATCATATTCTGCCTTCCTCTCTCATTTTCAGACTCTCTCTGTCTCTCTTTCAGTCTCTCCTTGTCCCTTTGCCTCTCTCTGGCTTGTGTATGGTTGTCTCTTACGTTTATTTATTTCTCTCACTTTACCTCTTTGTCTCCCTTTTTCTATCACTCTCTCTCATCCTCTATCTCTCTGATTTGGCTCTCCCTCTCTCTCTTTCACTCTCATTCAGCACTCTCTTTCTATTATTCGGTGCTCTGTTTCTCTCTCATTTGGTTCTCTCTCTCTTTCTGGCACCCTCCCTCTCACATTAGGATCTCTCTCTCTCTCTCTCTCTCTCTCTCTCATTCGGCTCTTTCTCTCTCTCTCTCTTTTGGCTCTCTCGCTTTCTCTCTCTTTTGGCTCTCTCGCTTCCTTTCTCTCTTGGCTCTCTCGCTTTCTCTCTCTTTTGACTCTCTCACTTTCTCATTCGGCTCTTTCTCTCTCTTTCTCATTCGGCTCTTTCTCTCTCTTTCTCATTCGGCTCTTTCTCTCTTTCTATCTCTCCTTCGGCTCTTTCTTTCTCTTTCTCTCATTCGACGCTGTCTCTCTCTTATTCGGCTTTCTCTCTTTCTCTCTCATTCGGCGCTGACTCTCTTATTCGCTCTCGCTCTCTCATTCGACTCTCTCTTCTTTTATTTCTCTCTCTCTCTCTTTCTGTCTCATTTCGTCTCTCCTTCTCATCACACAAATCTCTCTCTGTCTCTCTTTCACCTTTTCTCGGTCTCATCCTTTGTCTCTTTCCTATTTTTTCTGTTTAATACATTCAACGTCTCTCTGACCCTCTAAACGTCTAAAACGAGTGTCTATCATTACAGAGGAATTCCTTGAAATAAACCGCGTTTGTATAGGTGCACAAGTCCTCCCAAATTAAATGAGGACCAAAATACCATCAACTCACGATGAGGCGGGGCAGAGGATTCCGGGAAGGTTATTGTGGTCTTTAGGAACAAATTAGGAACATTAAGAAGCTTCCCCTGACGATAGTTACGCCGGTCTGCATATGTATGTATATAAACGGTCAAAGAGTTATAAAAGCCTTTTTATCTGGAGATTCTTGTTCATTTTGTAGACCATGTTTTTTTTTTTCAATATAAACATCCATTCCCCGACAGAATCCTTGGTACTTGATTACATTAAGAAAGCAGCGGCAGGTGCCAATCACGGTTGCAACTGGTGGGATTTTCACACTGAAGGAAGAATCCAAGATTTTAGCAGTAATTATTTGCAAATTGTTTCCCCACTGTCGGTTTCAGGGATTGGATTTTACACTCGTTTAAACGGGAGGTTTTTATGTTGGAATATTTAATGATTTTGTACGGAGCTCTGACTTGTTTTGCATGGACTATTATAGTATTCACTCAACTTTTAAAACTCATTAAAGCAACTCTCCCATTATTAAGTACAAGTAACTTCGTATGGTGGGGGATGGTCCAAAAAATCAGCAATAATAGCAATCCGGATTCACTCGTAAAAGTTCATTACAAAAGAACTACTTGTGGATTCCATAAAACAAAACACAAAGAGGCTTGGACCTTGTTATGCAATCCAGAAAACCACATAATAACCTTCCTTTTTATACTTGCTTTCCCATTTTTTGTATGGTATACGGGAGCATGAGGTGATTGATTATAATCTGTACCCAGCAGTACGCCAATTCTATCCCTATAGAGTCACCCGGCCTGGGTTAAGTATATCTATCCCCAAATGAAATTATGTGAGATACACAAAAGTGTTTAAAGGGTTGGGGGAAAACATTGAAAAAGGGTTTATGAAAGAAAAATCTCAATGCGTAATTGCATAATCCGCAACCGTGAGCTTTGAAAAGTATCTTGAACACTATCTTTTTGCATGGTCAGGTATTAGATGAAAAACTACATCCAAAGTGGCCGTTATTATACAATCGAACTCAAGGGACAACCTGCTGATGTTGGAAGACCCAGAAAAACAGGAGGATGATGTGTTTTTTTTCCCCTTAGGAAAATAATAATAATGTAATACAATCTTCCTTCACCACCAAGAGATTTTTCAGAAATGTGTGTATAATTCTTATTAGCGGGATATACAGGTATTAATAATTGTTTCGAAGGTGGGAGTCACTCTCTGGGGGGAGAGATGGTGAATAATTGTGAAAAAATATAAAGGAGAGAGTACAAGGAAGAAAAACTCCTTTGGGTTCCTTAGTATTCGGCCCACATTCATTGCTTAATTTGATGCATAATTCCTGTAGCCTTGACCATGTCATGTTGCACGATGAAATTTTTGGTGGATATCCCATTTTCCTTGTTGTCTCTCTCTACGTAAACTATGCAGGAAAAGGCGCTCTATGCAGTCAGTCCAAGTCGTGCTGTAGTTCAAGTTTTTCTTGATGATCATGAAAAATACCATAAAAAATACATGTTTTTTTCTGCTATTTCATCCTAATACCCCATACATGATGGGTGAGTATTGTAGTCTTGGCCATGACTCCAACTTTTGAGAGGCTTTATAAAAAAAATAAGAAGATACATCTTCGAAAAAGCAAAGGGGAGAAGGGGGAAAAAGAAAAAGAAAAAGAGGGAAAAAGGAGTGTAAACATACAAAGGGGCATTGAGAGACGGAGAAGGAGATATGAACGAAAGAGGGAAAAAAGGCAAGGCAGGGAGACAGAGAAACACAATAGTAATAATAATTAAT
>JAQGBT010003768.1:0-18533 GCA_034698585.1 Disparrhopalites patrizii | reverse complement strand
TATTCTTGTCAAATACTGTTTTTTTCTATTGCTCTTCCCCTTACCTGCGATCTTGCTGTTCTCGATATTTTTTTGCTGCTCTCTTGTAACAAACTTCTTAGGAATAACGTGTTTATTTCCAGGAACAATCAGTATGCGTCTTTATTAATGTTGCTTCCCTTTTATAGGTACACACTACACACTTTTCACGTAGGCTCTGCCCTCGACGTGCGTCAGAGAGTAACGCATTTTGCAGGAAATAATAAGCAGAGACTGCATTATTTCATGTGTCTTCAATTTTTGAAGGTATTATATTCAGTGTGGAAGCTGATACCCTGTAGTCAGGGTTATTTTTTCTTTCCTGGTGCCTGGTACATTTCTCATAGTTTCCTCACTTCTCATATTCCGCCTCGCCCTTACAATCTTCCCTCAACACCAAAATTATCTATACGTATGCTTAGCACGTCCTTTTTCTGTGTTCCCCCCACACAACTCCCTCTTTTTGTGTCTCCGAGATTTTCTTGGGCTTTCTCCATGCTCAAGTGTTCGTCCTACTCCTACTATGGAAGGGCTGGTCCTTAAATGGCTATAAGTATGTGCTTTTTTTTTGTTGCAGAGAGAAGTTTCGAAAGAAATTCTTCCCTATTTTGATCCTGGGGTGTTAGTACATACAGGACTTTATAGCTTGGAAGACATTTGCAGCATATTATCCCCAGTATTCTGGCCTTAATTTCTCATTTTGTTTCCATCTCCTTCCCTCTATGTGCTCTTCTTTCTCCAGCTTTCTCTGTGCCCTTCCCCAATTTACACTGCCCAAACACCACCCGTCATAGTAAGTCTCGTTATGGAGAATGGACTATCAGCTCCTGGTAATGTATCTATGGCGGGAAGTTGTAGCTGTGTGTACGGCTTGTTCCCCCTCATCCCTTTACCTACTTTCACTGGGCGTTTAATATGCTTTGCTTGTATTTCTTGTAGACACTTCGCTTTTCCTTCCTCCGCCTTTTTATTGGATGTATTTCCTTTTCCCAGGACTTTTTGACAGCCCTTTACTTTATCATTCATGTATACATATATGTATGTATGTGTGTGTATATTAGATCCACACATTTTTGGGTGTTTCTATGTAGAGAAAGAAATGTCATTTTATTACTTTTTGCATTTACCACTTTTCATTTCCGCTTGCCACACACTTTCATTAGTTCCCTAAGCTCCTTCTGTCTGCTCGAGAGCCAAGCGCGGGGAAGGCATTGCTGGCTTGAATACGGGAGAGAAAGTTGGTTACACGAGCCTTTCATAAACTCGTTACCATCTAATTTACTTTGGGCGCTCCAAAAATGGCACTTAACAATGTTGCGTCAGTAATTTGTCCTTTCAAACCAATCACATTTTCCCATTACGTCTTCATTTCCACGTTCTTTTAACACTTCTAGAGATGTTGATAGGATTGTGTCAGTTTGTTGAACTCTTTGAATGAACTCTACTGTCTCTGAGTCAGCGCATAAAAATCAATGTCACTGCCTTTCTTCCCATAAATAATAACTGATTGGCAAATCTGGAGCTGGAAGCAGAGGCAGAACTACATTAATAATATACATGTATCTGTTACTTACAGTGTTTGGAGTAGCCATTAGCACGTGGGACCTAGAATACCGTTTGAAAATGCTGGTATGCTCTCCCCTGCTTTCCATTGCTCCCATAATTAGCATTTCTTACTTGGATATAAAGTTTTTGGTCTTTTTTGCATTCAAATGTAAATAAAAATGTGAACATTTGTATTCATTGTAGCTATGTGAGATAGTATGCTTTTATGTTGGAGAATGATCATGAATAATGCACCTGGATGTGACGTGAGCCTGCGGCAAGTACTTTGGAGAAATGTACAAACTATTGGTTTTTCTCTTATTTGCGCCCACTGATTACACTGAATAAGCGTCTCTGTGCTATTCAGGAGTAAAAGTATAAATTATTTTCATCTCAAACCAAAGGGAATTTTAGTGATAGAACCGGAATTTCCCAAGATTACATTTGCTAAATTCCGTTTTCCAGATTACAAACTGGCGGTAGTCAAGAGAATCATTGAAATCAGAAACTATCTTGGCAATAATTACCGCGGTCATGCTAACCCAATAAAGCGATAAACTCAATTTGAGCGATGAAATTATATAGCGGGGTGTGCAAAGTGTGGAAACGCGTCCTTTGACACGAAGAAAAAAATGAACCTATTATCGAAATACCGGAAAAACATTTAATAAAACGTATTAGCCAACCCCAGCTACCTGTGTTTTTACATATTGTCGTTTAAGAAACAAGCAAGCACGTAAATCTAATTGCAAAACTAACTATAAAGTAAAATTCCTTGAAAGCAAAACTAACTGTAAGTGCCAAAAATTCTGAAAATAAGTCGCAGAAATAGGCTGAATGTTGCCACCTTGCTGCGGCCTAGCCCAGAAATAATAAAAACAATATAACAATATGCGTCGGTACAGAATTTCATTGTGGCACCAGTCAATAAAGTCGCATCATGATCGAACAACAATTGGCCAAGTCATGGCGGTTTTCCTGCGCCTAGTTTAAAGTCGGGCAATTTGCCTTTTGAACTGTGCGCCAAAAAAACACCATACCTAAGTTGACTAATTGTTGTTGAATCATGATACAGCCATACAGCTTCATTGAATGGAACCGGAATAAAATAGCATACCGACAAATATAATTTTACCTGGATTTTATTATTTCTGAACTACGCAGCAGGAAAATGGAAACATTTAGTCAATTTCTGTAGTGTGCTTAACGATTTTTGTCAATTAATCAGTTTTGCTTCTAAGGAATTATGCTTGTAGTTAACTTTATCATTATCATTAGTTTTACTTGCTTTTATTCACTGTTGGTTCTTAAACGACGATATGTATAGGTATTATAATTCCATTAATTCACCCGTAAAGGAGTAAAGATAAGGCGAGGATGTCAAATGTATTCAATAAGTTCCTGTGAGATACAAGCACTTGCAAAATTGATTGGCTGCTAACCCAGTTGCGGTGAGAGCATTTGTGGTGTATTATTCTCATGTGTTTTCAAGATCGCCAGAAATTACATAAAAATGACGTTACCTGAGATTTGATTGAAGGTCTTATACCTCCATAATAAATTGAACATAGACGAAAATAGAAAAACATGAAATGTCAGACGCATATAAAAAAAGAAAACTCGAGGTAAACACATCATTTTTCAATTTTTTTTTCTCTCTCCATCCTAAAAACTTCGACCCAAGATTCCTCTGGAAAGGTCCTATATAGAATAGCTGTTTTCCAGGGAAACAATTTGGAGACAAGTCACCCCATTGTTTTTTCATGGGCAAAACAACTAGAGATACCTTTGAACCATGGGGAAAGCTTGAGATTTTCACCATATGTAACTTTTCCTTCACAGCGTATAATTTTATTTGGGGCCAAGCCTGTCAAAGGTTGTTTTTTGGCCTTGTTTCCTCCTCTTTCTCCCCTTTGAGACTGATACATTTTTTACTGTGGGACCATGCCAGAAGGGCAGGAGGAGGTGAGAGGGAGAAGACAACTCTTGATGTGACATGATATTCCCTCTTTCTCTCTCCATTCATGTATATGAGAGGAGTCTGTGTAAAGTGTGTATGTGTTGTCGCCTTCAGCATTTTCTCTGTACTTTGTGCATCCTTATTTGACACGTGTGTACTGCCACTACTACTGATGCTTTCACTACAACTGCCAGGACGGTGCTAGAGGAACTTGAAGCGTCTCTGCTCTTCCCTTTTCTCTCTCTCTACCTCTTCCACTCACTCAGCTTTCCCCTCCTCGCCTACAAAGCATACAGAGGAGAATACCATTCTCAATATTCCCATGTCATAAAATTGATAAAATCTTACCGCCTTCATTCTACCACCAGTTTCATGTTCAACTGATGTACGCACAAGTACTCCCAGCATACATAGATCCTTATGAAATAGGGAGTAGGCTCCTTCTCACTCTATCTTTTATTCATGCTCCGTCCTGCAGTGTTATTTCCCTGGAAGATTCTCCCGGTGAGTACCTACATATACTGCCGCACAAGAAAAGGCGGCATTTGGAAAGTGTGGGAAAGACGAGGATCAGGAGCATTGGGGGAAAGGGAGATTAGAGAGAAGTGCAAACACGAAAAAGGCATTGGTGAAGTTCAGGGAGAAAGTGCAAGGAGAAAGTATAATAAAGAACAAGGGAGAAGGTGGAAGAACGAGAAGAGGAAAGAATCTAAGAAAACATGCCACGGGAGAAACCCGAAAATAGAGCAATGGAGTAAGTTAACGAAGGCACAAGAGACAGCTGAAGCCCTACCCCATGGAGAAAGTTGAAAAAAAAAGTAAAAAAAATAGGGAAGAGCTGAATAAAAACTAAAACTCCAGCCCGAAAAAATTCAGAACGAGATTCATACAGAAGAGCGAAAAACTCTAAAATATTAAGAGAAGAAATAAAAATGAAGAAAAAGAGGGAATGGAGAAACTTTGAACATGCACATGAATGCAAAGACACACAAATTCAATATTTAAGTTGAAGCTCCAGGTCTTGATCGTCGTTGCTCCTGCCCGCTCAACGGGACTTGGAGGAGAGTCTCGCTAGCACATAATAATGCCTTGGTGTATGGCAGTGTACGAGAGGTTCAGTGAAGCTCAAGAGCAAATATAACATGCGAGCTATTGAACCATTTCTATGAAGGGCTAAAAAATTCTCTTATTCCCTTTACATTGCTTTCACAGGAGCTATCTCTCCCTATCTCGCTATCCATCCCAATCTTATCCATCACATTCAATGGTCGTGCTAAGGTAAGCAGACGAGAGAAAGTGGTAGAAAAACTGTGTTTTGATTGTATTGAATAAATTGGTGGTTTTTGCCATACCACTCTTTTTCCTCTTCTGCAAGGAGATGAATGCAAAACTATTAAATGGAGGCTTTTGGAAAATTCTGTATTTCACCCCAAGTGAGTCACCGTAACACGCTCATTATCCTTCCTAATCTCCTTCCTACCCTTTTCCTATTGCAGCTATTACTTTGAAATCCACAAAGAGTGAGGAAGAAAAATCCCCGGAATTGGCATCCTTGTCCCATGTGTGCAAATTTTTATTATACCTTCAACTTGACGAGCTCCTTGAGAAAAGTGTAGTTTGTCTACTTCACCTTTAACACAAAAACCCTTGTGAGTATAATATCATCGATGCAACCAAAGGAACTTTCTCCATAAGGATTTCCCCCAAATTTGCCGATGTTATGCTGTATGTATCAGGCTCTGTGATATTTTCTCCGGATTTCCTTCATTATCTTAGACTTGATTTCACCTAACTCCTCCTTATTTGTGAATGATTTGCTTTTCTCAGTGGTTTTTCCATGTTCTTATGTTACCCTCCACATTCTTTTCCATTTAGATTCTCTTGAGGGAAAAGAGTGTGGGATGGAGAAACGGCAGGGAAAATAAAGAAGGATTGAGACAAGCCTGCTGTCATTAGTAGTGAGGTAGTGGCTGGATTTTCGAGAAAATCGAAAATAGCTTGATTAGCTAAACACGGAACGGGAGCACCCGTGGTTCCCTGTCTGCTGGAGAAGGAACGGTCGTTTGGAACGTCTGTACGATTTTTCAGTTGGGAGACGGTGCGTATCAGTACTTACGTTCAATCTCTCTTGCCACCATCCTTTTATCTGTGGCTTGAGGAATGAAGTGAAAGAGATTGAGTGAAGGAGAAAATCAAGGCGTGAGGTCCAGAACTCAGAGGATAATGTTCCCTAGAAGAAGTCTTGTATTGTAACAATACAGCTAAGAAAGATAGCCAGCATGTTTGCTCCCATCATATTTTCTTTTTCTGATGTGCTTCCTTCATGCTTGGGATCAGTACGTGATTGAAAAAGGTGGTGACTAGTACACAATACGGCGCTTCTGCAAGTCCTATCCTAACCAATGGCGCATTATATTCTAAACACATAATGAAACATGCGCTAGCATTCATAGTTGCTTGTTGCATCACCTTAAACTTTTCGGGGTTCAATCATCACACAAGAAGGACATTTTCTTTTTCCCCATTTGTTTCTAAGTATACAACGAAATTATCATTGCAGACTTTCAAGATGTTTCTCTGAACAAGCATTAAGAATTTGTTGCCTTAAAAGTGCTCAATTTTACAAGTAAGGAACGCTCATTATATGGGAAGGCACATGTCGGAGCCTGTACCATGAGTAGTGAGAGCAAATGCGAATGCCCACTTGTACATATGTACAATTTCTCCGAGTTGCACTTGAGGAACGTGAGAGAGGTCATTCCTGGAGGAGAAGGAACGGAAAAAGAATGGATATGAGGATAAAACAGGATCAGATCAATACTTTGGTCGTATCGTGTCCTTTCTCTCCTTCTCTCCTTCGTTCCATCAACTTTTCTTCTTCTCTTCCTCTCACACCTTCCTTTTATGGAAGATGGAAAGGAACATGTAATGCCCTGGAATCCAGTGACTACGTACTTACTACTATTGCCACCACCACCTACAACAAGATCAACAGCCCAGTTTATTTCCACCCACTACTTGATTGAGGAAGTTTGGTCTCCCCTCCCCCCTCCTCCATCCTACCACCTCTCTACATTCATCCGAGGAAAAGTTCATCCTTTCCTATAGTAATATAGTACTTTTCCAGTGGACTTGATCTCCCTCCTGCTTTTCCAGGAGGACCCACCGCAGAGAAGTAATGTACACATAACTTGTGCATGACCTGAACGTCTTTTACTGGGGGAAAGTGAAGTGGCTGTAGATCTTACATTCACTCCCTGTACTTGCGTCGATACTCCAGCATAGTCATTGTAGGATTAGCACAGAAGCAGTCATTTTGGAAAGCCCCGAGTAGTAGCACTGGAAGGAAAACAAGGCTAGGAGTAGTAATGGCTAATGGCTGTGGTGTCAGCGGCGAGAGAGTCGCTTTATTGGAATGAATACCCGGAGCCATAACAAGCATTTGGAATGGGACAGACAAGGAAACGGCCAATGGAGTACCTGGAAGGTAGTCCCTTCAACTTTTTAAAGTCCTCTCATGTAGTCTGTGCGTGTGTGTGGCTGTACGTGTGAATGGCTGCATATAAATTGATGCTTACTTTCTTCATGAACTCACTGCCCGCACGCTCAGGTATACTAGACTCTACCTACAACTGTCACTTTGACCGTTAATTCTAATACCATCTTTCTCCTTTTTGCCCAACCGGATGATGAACCTGGAGGATTCTTTTACCTGTCTTTGCACATGCCACAAGTCTTTTTCTGCCATTGTAGTCTTGAAACGGCGATTACTCCTCGTACTACGATACGGCTACTGCTCCTCTATACTACCCCTACTACTGGGATCTTTATATTGGTTGGCTTCCGGGTCTAACACTAATTCCGTGGGAAACAATGCTTGTGATTATCCTGACGGACAACATCAGTAATCCAGGCGTCTAAGGCCATTTTGCTGATAGACTGTTGATCCTATGTCTGCTACAGCCTATACCTGTGGAGCTTCATTGCTAATGCTTTTCTTCTAGCTGAAGAAAAACGGACAATATTTACTATTAATGGGGAAAATGCATAGCCTTTCTGCTGAAAAACGTCACCACTGAGATTGTCGGATTCCGGGTTTCCTACTTTTGGGAAGGAACATATTAGGCCAATGTGTAGAAGCTGGTCGACATTCTGGGTAAAATATGAGAAGAAGGAAATCGATGGCAAATGGGAAGGAATTAGATTTATAGGTGCAAAGCTTATGTACCGCCTTGCTCCGTCCCCGTGCCTTTTAAATCAAATGCTGTCGTGTGGGAAGCTCCAATTTTATAGACGCACGCACCGATGGGGGCACTTTATGTTTTTTTTAACAGGAAAAGGGAAAACAGCATTCTTGTTTTTATATGGCACTGAATTTAGAGGACGAAAATGAGATTGTGAGATACATATGTGCATAGGCACTATAAAATAAAATGAAGCCACATTCATAGGCCGTAGTGCTGGAATGGCAAAATGAATATTCTAGGAAGTCATACAATTCCTTGCGAATTCACTTTCAAGAGGTTGCTTGGAAAAACAAGGGAGAGATGCTTTCCCGCATCTTTTCGCATCTTTCCCGTATCTTTGGGAGAAGACGAGACATTTTATGAACCTTGACAATGTTTTCACACAGGGGCTCTCTATCAATTTCGGGCTTCCTTCAGCACTGAACGTTGGTACTTGGGAAAAACAGGCTACACCAAATTTTATTATTTGAAGAATGATCAAATTTACAACCAGTACGTTGTGAATAACTAATTTTTTAGGAGAAAATTCAATACAGTTAAAATTGGTTATTAGGGATATTTTGGTTTTATACTATATATTGTTTTCTCGAAGCTTCTTCTCTAACTCTACTTTCCCCTTGCTTTTCCAGTCTCTTCCTCTGCTACCTTCCGTTTTTCGCAATCTTATTCCTACTTACCTCATCCCGTACATATCTTTTGCCTCGTGAGTAACTTGAGGATTTGCCATTTTAATTCTCTTTCTTCTTTCATTGTTTTTTCGTGGCCCAGCATTTCAGTGCCAAAGAGTTTTTTTCAAGCTTCAAGATAACCGTTGCATCGTCTTGGTTGTCGAAAAGGTTAAAAAAGCTATAAACGAAATGCGATTATTTTCAAGTAGAATTTATGGTAGAGTTATACGGGAAAGAAATTGCAAGATTTAGAAGAAATTGCAAGGGCTTAAGTTAAGTAAGAAAAAATATGACTTGCAAAATTATAAACTAATGCTGACTTAGTACAACAAGCCCCAAGAATTGAAATGGTGGTTGCTCCCCAAAGTCCGAGATAGGGGAATGAGCTAATCTGGACTGTGTGAAAACTTTCTTTCCTTACAACTTCGTATATACGGGGAAAGTAAAGCAGTCATCAGGGGAATAATAATAAAACATTGTACACCAACCCAGACCCTTTTCCGGAGCAGCATTGAGAAAATGTTTTTTGGTGACGTCAGGCAAAAAAAAAACATTTCCCCCTCTCCCCAGCACTTTGTACCTGCCACATACATTTTTTGAGCAATAATGTAGCGATAAATGCTCTCATTCAGCTTTTGGCATAGTTAAATAAACGTTTTCACTCTCTATTCCTTCTTTTCTCCGTATACATGCGTTTCTCTCTCTTTTCCTTGCCTTTATCTTGCTGGAGAGAAAATAGGCTCATATTATTTCTTTACGGTACTTCATCTTAACAAGTGCTCCTCTTGAATGGGTTTTTGTATGAACGCGTCAATAAATTAATAGATCTTCATACATACCTCGTAGACACATTTCCCTCCTATTTTGTACCATGTAAGTACTCCTGTTGTTGATCCAAGAACCCTTTCATTTTCCCCCGTTCATTGCTCACAATAGGGGAAGATTTATGAGTAATGCCTAGAAATGAATGTCTAGTTATGAAGGAATTTCCCCCCCCCCTACGCTGTTGCTGGTAGTACGTGAAAAAAGTTGTTGAACAAAGAAATTGGCTTGTTCAACTTTTCCCAGTAAATGATACTAGCAAAAGAAAAGGACGGTGTATGCATATATTTATGTATGTAGATATATAACTATGTGTCCCTAAATATTGGGGAAGGCAATGTAATTTATTTCAATCGGCTTCATTTTCTTCTTCCTCAAGCAATTTTTTTATACCAGGAACCGTACCACACATTCCTGTCTGGAGGGTTATAGATTCTTGTGAGCACAGTGTAATCGGAGGAGTGAAAGGGGGAAATCATTTTTCTGTATTGAAGTTCCGGGAGGAAGGAAAGGAAAAAGATACGGGAAAGGATGGTGTGGATCTCCTTCACGTTGATTAAGGACAAAAGTTTTCGCATAAAATCATTGCATATACATCTTACTGCTTCCTCGTTTCTCCTCGTTTTTTTGGGCATCAGACTTGTTTAAGCATCTTAAAAACTATAAACGATTACGTCAAGTCCGTTAGTCCTTCTCTCTGGCTTTATGACTATATGTACTAGTTTAGCGTGCCAGTGGTACATAGGCATCCGCAAATTCTGATTTTTCTTCAATTTGAGTTGAATTTGAATTTGAAAATCAAATAAAATTCCGTGTTTGGTTTGATTTGCAAGTTGAATTTGAATGAAATCAACTTGTGAAAACGTTACAATTTGCAAACTTTTTTGGCAGCGTTTGAATCTGAATGAATTTGAATAACCAACCAATTACAAAAGTTGATTCAAAGTTAAATATTCAACTACCGGCAAGGATCCTTTTAAACAAATTCTCAAATGTGTAAATTTACTCAAAATTTAGTGACGACAAAAGTAATTTTTAGTGTGCACCGATTGAAAATTGCTTGCATGCGGTTTTCAGGGAATTCAGAAAGCACAACAAAGCGCTATACAAACAAACATAGTATATTCCAAGGTTTTTACTATTAAGGGAAAAATTTGCTTAATATTTAAATCAATTGCTAGCCGTAAAAATTATAGAAAATTCTACATGCATTTGTTTCCAATGTGTATATAGTTTGGCCTCTGGCAAAATTTTGCTCAGTATAGTATAAGCGAGTTTGGCTTCCCAAAATTCGGTTTCGGCTCAAATAGGTATGTCTTAATATAAATTTTAACTTAGTGGAATCTTTGAAAGAATATTATCAAATAATGGCTACTACAAAAATAGCGCTACATAATGAGCTGAATTTACTGTAAAAAAATAACTTCAACTTCAATTATCAGCAAAGTTCATTGAAATTGAAGCTGATTTGTCGATCAACTTCCATCCTTCGATTTAAAGTTGAAGTTGACTAGATACCCAATTGCACAGATTGAATTGCACGTAATTGAAGTTGACATTCAAATTCAACTTCGTAACTACGCTGTACCTGTATTTGAAGTTGAGTTGAATTTGATTTGTGCGGAAGTCTAGTGGTGCATTGGCGAAAAGCGGAGACTTTTTTTTTGTGAAAAGAGTCATTGGGTAAGGAGTGAAAGTAGTGTTAGAAGGCAAAGACTTAATTTCCTACAGCAAATGAAAAAGCTTGAAAGTGCTAGGGGAGTAGAATAAACGGATGTATCCGTGAGGGATACTACAGCGTCAGCGGGGATAGAGAGGAATAGGGGAGAAAGTGTGAGGTAGAGAGGAGAGAGTAACTTAACTCAAAGATGAAATGAGTGGTTCCGCGATATTCGTAGAGTCAATGAATTTAAGGGGAATTAGGCATGCCGGGAGACTTTGATAGTGCCTGCTTGTTCCCAGAATTTAAACGCACGAAAAAGTTTTTTCATTCAGTTGCCTCCCGCATAATTTTCTTACTCTGTCTAGCAGCTTCCCACTCCCCTTTTCGCGTTATTTTAAATTTAATTTTGCATTGATTGTTTGGCAACTACAGACCTTCTCAGCATCTTTTGTTCGCCCTTTCCAGCTTGATGTTCTTTTTTCTCAATCCGTTTCAGGCTTTTATTGGATTTCTGGCTTTGTTAAAATGTCTTCTTCTGTAAAATGACCAGGCTTGACTCTCAACTGTAGGAGCATTACGTCAAAGTAGTGTAAAATTGAGCAAGGATAATAATTTGTATTCAGTTTTACTATGAATAGATTTTGTGCTCAACCAGCTAAAATTAGGCCACTTTCAAAAATTGGTCTAAAGTGATTATTGCCTTCTAGAATTTGTTACCTTGACGAATTTAGTCAACTAAACTCTACTAATTCATAGAGTACACAAATATAAAAGAAAATCAAAGAGAAATGAAAGTACGTTGACCTGCAAACATTGATACTAAAATGCTTGACTATTTCCCTCTGGGAAAGGCACAAGTTACAGGACGTATTGATTGATTGAACAATTAACGCCGGGAAAGAGGTAAATTAAGCCGAAGAAAAACAAAATGAAATAAGTACCGCTATAATTTACAAAACTGCATAAGTATCTGTGTACCTGTATAGCACATAATTGGAAAATCTCTGGGGTATTTCCTAACTTTCCGGCAATGATGGAGACTCGGATTATCGGCTAGACAATTATGGTCCGTGGGAAATATTTATAGAAAATAAGAGAGCAACATTAACCCAGACAATTTGCCTGTTAATTTTGCTGGTAATAAAATCGAAAACGTCCAAATTCTCCAATCACACAAGGTTGTTGCTCCACGGCACTTTCCTCGCTCTCTCTCTCTCTTAGTGATTTTAGGAACATCCTGTCTTTCTACTCACAGTGTCCACTACGCATTTACATATTTGTACATGCATGCTTATTCTTATAACTCTAGAAATGCATGTGTATATGTATAAAAGCTTTTCAAGGGAGAGTACTTCAAAAGCAGCATCAGGGACTTAAAAAAAATAGAGAGACTAAGCATCCAGGTGGATGCATCGAGTAAACGTGGTCGAGCGTGCCCCGTTTCTTTGACTTGAGAGAAATAGATGCGAAGAATCCTTGTTGGAGTGGTTGAGGGAAGAGAAGAAAAAGAAGAATCGTGCATTTCAAGTGGAACGATAGGGACGTGAGGAAGATTTGTCCCTGGCCGTGAGAATGAACTGCTTCTTCCAGGCACTCCTAACACACTTTCCCCTGGAACAACAATAGCAAGTACGCTTGCTACAATTGTTACTACAAGCATTCCAACTATACGCACCATTATTTCGACTACTCTTGCTCCCTCTCCAGACCCCTCCCCTTTTACCATCATTGTAAACTATTGCTACTATTTGTTACTCCCTGTATCTTTACAAAATATGCACAAGCACGCTGTGCAGAGTAAGTACCGCTCCAGTTGCCCCTCCTGCCCTTCCTTCTAATGCTGGTACGCCCAACAAGTCTTGAAATAATATTACCAATACTCATCTGCTTCCTTATGTGTATAGATGCCAGGATTTCCCAGCCTTCAATGCTGTCCCTGCGTCCACGCATTGCTCCGATTCCATTGTAGCCGAGAAAAGATTGCGTGTGTATGTACGGCCAGCAGGCGTTGGTACAATTTGCAAGAGTAAAGATGTAGGCAGACACATTCAGCAAACATCTCACCACATGGTCATCATGAAATGGTTGAACCTGTAAAAAGAATACATTGTCATGGCACCCTCGACAGCAATCAACGTGTAGGAAGAGATGCGTATACTTTTTTCTATCCTTTACTGTCTCGCTCTCTCTGTCTCTGTCTCTCTCTCTCTCTCTCCCTCGAGCGCGTGAGAAGAGCAGAAGGGCTCTCGTCCGTCTACTCTCACCAGCACCACTCCTACAACCTCACAAAGGCACTGCCCGTTCCGAGCTTGTTCAAGTGCATTCTTGCATTACGACGTGCCTCGTAGTTTATTGTAGAACTGTGGCAGAAACAAAGTGCTCCTTTGTAGCTGTGGTAGAGTTGGTAATGGAGAATTGAGAAGGGAGAAAGGGAGAGAAAGAAAGAGACAGTAAAAGTGAGGATAGATACCAGTCGCGGGAACTGTCTCTCACTAAGCACTGAGTAAAGCTTAACCTAAGTCAAAGTCATGTAGGTTTCTCCCGAATATTTCCCTGTTTTTTTTTTTTACTCTGGGGATTTAACACAAAAAGGGGCTTTCCCTCTTCCCTCTTTATGCTCTTATCTAAAGCTCAAGTGTTTTACCTTGTGCAAAGGTAATTTTTTTTTCGTGTTCTGGATAAATTCACTACGCGCCTATACTTTTCTACCTCTCTTTGTTTCTTCAAGTGCAACCATCCTCAAAATTGCAAGAGGTTCTTGATCCACTGGGTAGGGTAGGGTGCGTGGGATTTTGGGAGTTGTTTACCAAAATTTGAAGAGGAGTCAAGAGACGAACTTGTTTTCATCATTGTTTTCCAGTTCCAACAACTAATCCTTCACATCAAATCGATTCCATGAGTAGGATTTGATACTTTTACATAAACAGGTGATGGGAGGGTAAATACTTAGACCGAGTCTGAAGATAGTTTATGGCATCCAGTTAAAAATCGGGGATTCCTGTGGACAAACTCATTTATTAAAATAGAAAAAATAGAAATTGATTCTTAGTGATATTTCATAATTTGTAAAGTACTAAAGCGAATCCAGCACTCGGAACAGGAAATTGGAGAAGGACAAAATGACGTGGCGAGACTAAATCCATAACATAAAAACGTCACGGGAAAATGTCAGGGTAGAAATCCCTTCCTTCTTTCGTTCAACAACCCAAAGAGAAAAGAAAAGCCATGGGCATCAATTGAAACGCGTATGTCCCTCTCGTGTACCCATAAGTCGGAGAAAGTTACTTTTTCTAACAAGAAAAAAAATGCATTTTTACACCTTCCATACACAAACTTTCCACCAAGGCATGTCATTTTAAGGGTGAGAGCCCAAATAAATTCGTTTTATGCCACCTGTCTAAAACCGGCAAGGGCTGCAAAGGGAGTTTGTATATGCATGCATCCATTACGTTAAATAAGGTAGGTACAACGGAATATCATCGCATTTGATTCTGCATGCGATAGAATGTACATGCATATGAAAAGGTACACAGGAACCAGCACACTTTTATGGCCAACCGTGGAAAATAGGAATGGTGATAAAGTATAGGATGTAATTCAAAATTATGGAAATACATTCACGTGTACGTACGTTTATACATACATAATAAATTCGTGGAACACAGGTTCTATGTATGGAAGTGAAAGCATGCGGTCACGACTTTCCCCTCAACATTGAGGGAGTCAGTTAATGTTGGTCTCATTTTCCCCTTTCGTTTTTGTCTTCCTTTTCCCATCCTATTCTTTTACTTAATCTTTTAGCTTTCAGCATGTTCTATCATGTGTATACTGCTCTTTTTTCCGGCTATTCGGAATCTTGGGATTTTTTCTTACCTGAAGCAGTCAAATTTTTTCGCTCTGTTTCTCTTGACAGCGTAGGTACTGTGGAGGGAAGATCCCAATAATGTATTAAAAAATGCTGTGCCTGGATATAGGTTCTACGAGTTCTGCCCCACAGTCAAACTTACTTTCGAAAAAGAGTTCAGTTTGCTTTACAATTTTCCTTTATCTTTGTCTAACATTGTTTCCTTTACCTCAGATAGGACTATATAGAAAGGCCATAGTTCCAAAATGGTTTAAGTTCATTTGGTAACATTTTAAGGAGCGATAGTATAAGACCCGATATTCCCACGTTCGACCTCGAAGTTTCACATTTCTGTATGTCAAGATTCTCAAAAAAAGCATATGTAAATCATTTGCGACGGATTTTTTCCACCATTGCAAATAAAGAACTATCTAAATGATTACATATGCTTTTTTGAGAATCTTGACATACGTGAAACTTCGAGGTGGAACGTGAGAAAATAGGCTCATAAGTATTCCTTCAGATGTATTATAAAGAAGGAAATAAAGTTCGGGATTTTTTAAAAATATTTTATACACTGTGAGACCTCGTCAATAGTATTACTTAAAGCTTATGTATAAAGTACATTTAATTAATAAAAACATCCCTATTGTAAAAAATTCGGACATACACCGTTTCGGAACTGTACCCTTGCTGTATTATAAGGTATCTTGCTATATCTTTTCGTTTTTCCTCTCTCTGGGCACGTTTATCAATCGCTGCTTTATTTTCGTCTCTCTCTGTCAGTTACTACCCTATCATCCTTATGATACATATTTCTGAAAATCAAGTAATTACTCTTTCTCTAATCACAACCTTTAATGTTTTTTGCCTTGTTTCTGAAATTGAAGTTTGTTGGTTTCTTAACTCCAATGTTTGGCCATCTCTTGGAAATACTGAAGAATTCGGTTTCATTTGGACGATAGGCCTTACAAAAATACCTAAACACCACAGCATGTTTTCAATTGAAAGGAAAACAGAGAATCCTCGAGGTTTGAGAATCCGTGTCGGAAATTGTTCGTTGAGCTTATCCATAAAGGAAAAATATAATTATGTTTGGTCCTGTTCCCTTCAGTCCTTGCCGGCTCCGGTTTCCACTCAATTCAATAAGTCGATTCAAAATCTAGGGAATAACTCTTCTTTTTTTCTATCTTATCTCCTTCCATATCCCTCTCCGCTCATGACTGCCTTGATTCTATCCTTCCTTTTCCTACTTCATTCCCAGTACATATTTCCTACTTGGCGATTTTTTTTCATCTTCTTTTCACTCGTCGTTTCTATCTATTATTACTCTCTCCTCTCTCGTGTAGGTCTGTCTCTCCGTGTATTCTATTTTTCCCACGCTTTCTCCAAGCCCGTTGTTCCTTGTCCCTGTTGGGAAATAAGGGGATTCGGCTTCGAGAGTAAATGGATAAAATAACTTGGAAAAATCTTTTTATCTTCTTCATGTGCATCCAAAAACACTTTTATTGCTCCAAACTATTGACATAGTATTCTGGCAAAATCATTGTCCTGCCATGAAAATGTGTATGTGTTTATATTACATATGTGTGTGTATTATGTAAGTATATACATTATATAGTAGTCAGTATGGAAGTGACTGTCATCAATGTCGTTCCCATCGTATCCTTCCTTCCCCAATGTTGGCTTTCACGAGAATGTTGGCCCACACAATTCCGAAAGAGAATGAAAATGCTCCAAGGCTTTCGCACATATACTGCCCTTTGTTTACTTTTGTCCCCCATTTTTCACAAGCATAAACTGAGGGGGAAAGCTAGAAAGGGAAATAGAAGACAAGAGAAAGAAAAAATAAACAAATCTTGTGCACATGTAGAATTTCTTTTTACTTCTCCTTTTACAATGAAGAGAAACAAAGAAATGTACTTTGGGTAAAAGGCTACCCGAGGAAATTAAATGCATCAAAAAAGGAAGGGGAGACAGTGAGATTGTGTGAGTGTAAACAGGAAATGTCAAGGGACCTTTCATTTTGTTCCATTAACAATTTTTTTTGAACCTCCGAAAGAAAGTAGAGCACTTGGAGTGTCATGATGACTTGAGGGGGACCACAGAGATACCTTTATCATTTGTCTCCTCCACGTCTCCTCCTTCCACTCACCAAATACCGTTCTGCTCTCTCACCATCTTCCCCTTCATAGAATTATTGTCGCCCAAGACATTTATTTATGTGTGGACACACCTGCACAAAACGAACCCCACCACACCGTATTTATTTGCACGGAAAGTGCTCTTTCTTGCGCATTTTTATGCAAGGTACTAAAAAATCTCGACTTTCCTTCTTTTTTTCTGTTGTTTTTTCCTTTTTTTCCACTCACAAAAAATCCTGTGAGTTCACTTCTCCTAATTTACTCCGCTTATAGAAAGTAACAAATAAATCTACTCTTGCTCCCCTTCTCTCTAGTGTACAATGACACACTTGACTTTTTGAGCACGTGGCTTTATGAAGGGAACACAGAAAAGAGTGCCCTCAATTCAGAGCATGTGCTTACAGTTGATAGTTCCTCCCTGCATTATTGAAGTCTTCCCCACTTTCTCTTTCTTGCCCTCGCGTTTTCAGTAGGGCTGGGGAGAAACCCTGTAGGATTGTTGAGTATGTAATTCCATATGGCAGGTGCCCGTTCCGCCGTCAGCTTAAGTACTTGAGTAAACTTTCTGTAAACGGCATTTGTTTTTGAGTCCTTCCACATTCCCCTAATAATAATACACAAACACAATACTGCAGACTCATCCACACTATAAATTCGTATCAGCACCCCTAAAACTTACTCCTACTTTGCACGCAAAGGGGGACATGGGGCACGTGTGCAATTCTACGAGCTTCAGTTCAGGGTGTCGCAACGGGAATATGCGGAACCAGAGATCACCCGTCTTTTCCATCGAAAGTTTTAATCCAACCGTCCGGGGAAGGAGAAAGAGAGCAGGCATAATGGGGGAAATGCACAGTAGAATATCAGGACTTGCAGAAAGAGAGAGGGAGGTGCAGCGCACGCAAATATGTATGTAGACTGACAAAAACACAAGAGAAAGACAAAAAACTTAAAAAAGGAGAGAAATCGAACCAAAAAATAGAACTCTCTAACGAAGCACACAAATGCATTTACACACTGCATGCATACTCTCTTTTTTTCTGTCGGGAAAGAAGAAATGTTGAAGAAAAAAAACACCAAAGTAAAGAGAAGATGAAAAGAGACAAAGCTGCCTGAAGTAGTGAGAAGAGATTGTGTGAGGAGCTTTATAGTTAGTAGAGAAAGCCGGAGAGAAAGAAGACTACGCGAGGAGTAAAAAGGAAGCGGAGAAACGTGCTGGCGGAAAGCATTCGTTGGAAAGCATCAGGAGTAGATAATCTGCCTGGAATAGTGCGACACTAAACTTTTCCTCATTTTGAGATTATAGCTTGCATAAGGCACTTGTGCTCTCTGGAGAAGTACCCCCTGCAACTGGGTCAGAGATAGTAACAAGGATCATTATTAAAGGCGAGAGACTGTCATTGGAAAATTCGTGTGTACACATGCAAAGGCACAATCTCTAGACCATTATACATATTAACTATGTACATGTATATGCCAGTATAAAAGCTTTCATTGGATAAGCACAATAAGTAAGTGGTATTGGTGGGAGGTGGATTTTCAATGTTTGTTGTCACCACAAGCAGCTGTAATGGTGTCCACAAAGTATGATGAAGGTTACAGGAACTTCCCAATCCCAATGT
>JAQGBT010003767.1:0-18539 GCA_034698585.1 Disparrhopalites patrizii | reverse complement strand
ATTTTTATATGAAACATACGGTACTTCTCCCTTCTTTTCGTCGTTAGAAGGAGAGGAAGGTCGCTACAAAGCCACTACCATTTGAGACCCTTCTACTTTGACGTTTATTACCCGGAACTTTCACCCTCACACTTTCTTCTTTACAGAGAAACGGAATGAAAAAGCCTTGCTAGGAGATGCTTTTAGTCTTACAAACGGAAACTTGTGAGGAAAGCATCCCGAGTTTTCCATGCGTCTCCCTGTACAAAGTTTTTACGCGTCTCTTTATAGCCTTTGTAAACATAGCTCCCTCCCAAACTACCATCTTGATTTCCTCCTCTCCCTCCAAGAAATAAAAACTTTGGAAAGCCACAAGTCTCAGAGTTTCCCGTATTTTCCCCTTCTTAAACCTACTTTTTTTTTTGGTAAAGTAAAAACGATTTCGACAGACTTCCTCCGACTTATAGTGAGCTAAATCACCTGGAATCATGATAGAGAAAATTTCTCCCCTTTTTTCAGCATATCAAACAGGGAGGAAGAGTTCCCGCGTCCTCCACCAGGGAAAGGAATCAGTGTCGGCATGAAAGGGATATATTAGGGCGTTTACTTTTCTATACTCCCTGCCAAATAACAATAAAAATCTGTGGACAAGAAAAAAAAACTAATTTTCATGTCATTCCTTTGAGTAAACATTATGTGTGCGTCTTTGGGGAACAATGTCAGAGAGGCGGCCATGGCAAAACTCGGCCACCTATGATGACTTGATGTCACTAATGGGACAATGTGTATACATGGGTAATCTAATGGTGCAGGTATTCTTTCCCCTCAAAAGCAAAAAAAAAAAATATCATTTTGTGGCCTTCTTCCTCCTGTGGCAGATTCAAAATGCAGAAAAAGTAAGTACAGTTGACATGTGTGCACAGGTACGTGCAAGTACTAAGTATCTATACAAAGGTGGAAGTCAACACGAAACAAGATAGGAATTGTTTTGGATTTTGTAATAAGTAAGGAGAAAAAAAAATGCTCACAATAATTTCGTTTCACAGGGAAAACAAACAGATTTTTCAAGTCAAAACATATTAAAAGATTGTGTGGCAACGCATGAGCGTCTGTGTACGCACAATGCTTCCGCCGTCACTTTTCCCTAATTGTTGACTCTCTTGTGTGGTTGCCGAATTGTGACACACAGCACCTTTATGTGGCAGGATCCTTTAATTGTTATATCCTCACTCCTGTCCGTTTGAATTTATTTTAGTATGCTTAGGGAAATTCAACTACAAAGTATTTGATTCTCATGCCAAGCGCCTGGATAAATAATTAACCCAATGACATATTCGCAGAAAGAATTCTCTCGGAGTGACACAAGAATATAAATATCCAAGGGTCAAGAAAGGCGGAGGACCGTTGACATAATTTGTTATTACCTCATTTATAAATTAGGTTAAAATCCCATTAAAGTACTCCAAACAATACGAGACCATACTGACTGTAGCTGGTACTTGTAGTGGCGAATCAAAAGTGGAAAAAGTTCAACTGTACCCAACCATTCTGAGGAGTCACGGCAAAAATTACCAAGAATACCATGTAGACATACAGATAAAACACACGTCCGGTAACCAGTTCCAAGTAAACAATCATCTGACGTAATAATGCATGCGGCACATTTACGTAAACGAGCATAATTTTTTTTTTTCCTTTGCATGAAATAATTTATGGTGTGTATAATACACATGTGACATGATACCGCCTCACAATGTCTGTATGTACTTAATAGATCACGTAAGAAAGAAAGGAAAAACAGGATTTGTCATGTCCGAGGAAAGAGTCCGAGGAAAGTTTGGTAAAGACAACAATGAGGACGTTAATGATCAACACCATTTGACGGGTATTCCTCATAAATTGGGAGGATTTGAAAGATGTTACAGCCGTTCATTGGCACCCTTAAAGATCCCTTTGAATACTCTCGTATCGTCTCATATGATTTTCTTTCCCCTCTTCAAGAGAGAGCGAGAGAGTTATTCAGACTTAACGATGGAAAATGACGATAAATTATTGCTATTGCACCATTATTTTTACAACGCGAAAAAAATCAAAATGTTGTATGCTCCATGAGCTTTATAGCTTCTCCCACATATCCATGCAGACACGGGATATGCATATAAATCCCTCTGATGTACATCTTCTTACGTTTCCCGAAAAGAGTCATGAGGAGAGGGTGAAAAAAAACAAGAGGACAGAAAAGAGGATTTTGGTGAAAGACATTTACTTTTAAAGTAATTTCCTTGCGGCGTATTAAAACAAGTAAAAATTCAAAGGGATATGGAGCGGTGTTATTTTTTTCTCCCATTTGCACTGTGATAAACTTCACTATGAGTTGGGTCGTGTCGCACAGACATGTGTACATACATACGTACTGAGGAAAAAAGCTTCGGGTGTAATTCCGTAATAAAAAAAAAAACGACGTGGTAAAAACACAATTGGAAAAATCGTCTTGTGTATAAAGAAAAGGAGAGAGAGAGAGACAGTATAACTGCAGTTTAAACACTGCAAGCAACAAACACTCTATCCACGGTTTGCATTTTATATTAATAATAGCACAATATACACATTGCACTAGCCAAATATTTTTACACAAATGAGAAGCCCGAAGCTTCTCACGTATTCTCAATATAAAGTAAGCCATCCTCCTATATACATATGTACGTGCATACCTACATAATTGCACGCGTTCATTAACTACTAAGTATAGCTTCCCCCCCATGAAAAAAATACCTTTCTTTCGAAAATCTCTTCAGGATTAGGATTTAAAAGCTTTGAAGAGGGAAAAATAGCCAATTTATAATATCCCTATAATGTATATACACAGGGAGAGAAATGATGAAGATGATGATGAGGTGAAAAGAAAGGCAAAGAGGAAAAGTGTCTCTCTCGTGCAAAAGAATCAATGGCCCTGGCTGGTCCAACAAGATTATAACATATTACATTCAAATAATATGCATTATTATTTGCGCATTAATATTATTAAAAAAATCATTTTTTTTACAATACAGGAATGAAGGGGGAAGAAAAGAGGAATATCTCCACATCTATATAATATTTATATTGCACCGATCAAAAAACCTGAATGCAAGGAAGAGGAGGATAAAGAGAAAAAAAGGCATACGTAACACTTTAAGCAAAAAAAAAAGGATCATCTGTAATAATAAGAAAGAATACAGGAGGCAACCTATCAACCATGTATTAGTACACGAATGGATGCAAATTCATTCACTGCTGACATTTCACAAAAACGTACATGTATATACGGCTATACCCAGACCTTTTATGCATTTTTCCATTGTGTTTGTTCTATGTGCTCCCCACATGTGTATATATGTATCACACATGTGAATTGAAGTGAGCACAGAGGTAAAAAAAAAAAAAATATATAAAAGTTTTTAAACTTTACTCACACACATGTACGTAATAGGAATGCATATGTGTGGAATGTATCATAGAAGGAGAGGGGGGAAAACATGTAAATGTTTACTCATCCTCTATTCCTATATGATTTTTAGAGGTCAAGAGAAGAGAGATTCCTAAAGGAAAAATCTTATATGGGGGAATGGTCGGTTGCATATGTTCATATGGAATAGAAATAATAATAATAGTAAAAAAAAAAAAAATAATACAACGACACATCATGTTCCCTTAGTGTAAGCCTGTGGACGAGTTATATAGCAGAATTTTTCCCTTTAACATGCATACAACATTATAGTCAAGGTAAAAGCGACCAACAGTGGTATTGTTGCAGGATGATCACTCACTAATACTACCACGACAACTAAAAAAACTACTACTGCTGCTACCACTGCCAATGCTCATTGCTATACGGAGAGTACTTGCATTTTTTTATAATTTTTAAAGCCTCTCTCTCTCTTTCTCTCTCTCTCTCTCTCTCTCTATTCCCATACAGTTGGAGTTTCTGTACGCAGCAAAATACCACTTCCACTAACTACTACTACTGTTTTTATTGCGAGGGAAAATGTGTAATCAAATTCATATGGTTAAAACACACACAGTTGTCTCTTGTGCCCTTTTTGCAAAAAAAAAAAGAAGAACTCATGGGATATGTGTTCTATGACAGAGGAAATACTGACAGACACACAACCATAGGTGAAAATCATAAGGATCACACAAGTTCTAAACTATTATAACAGAGAAATGACAGGACTCGGATTGAATAGCATGCAAAAAAAAAAAAAGACTTTACTATAAACGTGAACATCCTGTACAATGTTCACCATCATGACTTCTTTTTTTTAAAAAACATATACTGTACGGTACCATTGTCACTGTCTATCCAACCTATTGTATACGTAATAATAAGTAACACATGAAAGAGAGAGAGAAGACCACGGCTTGTCACTGTGATTCCTGCAGCTGTATAATGAACTCATGGAAAATCATGGTGAAGAATGGGAATCAAAAAACCCAGGGGGGGGGGAATATTAAATGGATATCTGCAAAAAAAAAAAAATCCTAGTAAATTTGACAAGAGAAGCATACTAGATGAAACCGGGCATGTATAGAGAGGAGAGATGCCATTATGTGGAAAAATAATAACCTCATCCTCCATGTGACAATTATACGGACACTATAGAGAAGGTCGGTCACTATAAAACATCTATATAACATTCACCAATGGGGAACATGTGGGCGTACATAAATACTACCAATAAATTTTAAAATACCCGTCAACTGGCACCGTGAGGAATTTTTGCAGAAATATTAATTTTAAAAAATAATAAATTTCTCCCATTTTACCGGAACGATAACTGCCAGAAAATTTTTGGGGGAAAATCCCAATAATATGAATCAATAATGGTGTAAAAAAAAGTGTACCACATCTCCGACATTCTACAGGTAGTTCTCCCAAGATACAATTTTACCCGGTGGAATATAATGATTAGTGTTCCCGGTGTGACAAAGGATTTTTATGGACTAGAAATGGAACCGTGGCTAATTTGACGTGTATAACTACTTATCGGTATAGAATATGGTTCTGTCAAACAAAATAAAAAATTATTGTTCTTACCTTCTAGTATCAGGATGGCCTGTATGGCTTGGTCCTCGTTGTCCGCGTCCACCTCCATCCCATGTCGATATTTCTTGGGGTGATTATTGGTCAGTCCGAATAAGGTAATAATTGGAAAACGTCCATTACACGTTTTTTTTGGTTTTTTTTTCGGGGAGGGAAATATATATGGGATTTAACTTTTTTTAAACTTTACATTTAAAAAGAATTCCATGGAATATAATAGTAATATAATGAAGGCTATAGGAAAGGATGCAACTTTTCTCTCAAACTCGGCAAAATATATACATATGCACAATGACTTATTAAGTATATGGAATGTAATAGAGCCAGGGTTAAAATTTGCTGTGCTCACAGCACCGCACCAAACTCAACTACAGAGCTTATACGTAACTTAATTTTATTCCGTGAATCACTTTTTTCCATTGTCGGACTCCTCACCATCGTCTGAGCTTGTCTTTACCCACCATCTGACCGTTTGGAGGGGAAAAAACGTTTGTGCTTCTCCCTCAACCCTTCCCTTCCAACTTTTAGATGGCGTCTCTCTCTCTCTGTCAATATATTTTTTCTCCATCCTATGCTATTCTCTTTCAAGGTCGTTCTATCTCTCTCTCTTGTATATGTATTTACAGCTTGTATTTTCGCGACTCCGTCCACCGGGTAATGGATTTAGACATTAGGAAGTTGAGTTATTCAAAACAAAGTTTCATTCGGCTTTAAAGGAATGCCAATCCAGGTAAGAAATCAAGGTGACTCGGTATAAAAAATTCATTGGAGCATTTCCATCGTCCCGGTTGCTTCTTTTGTCGCCTGGTCCCAATCTTTGCCTGTTTAATTTGGAATTTTGAGTAGAATTTATTGAATTTTTTTTAATCTAAATCTACAATGATTGTGAACCATTGATTCAAGTTGAAGAGGATGGGCAAATCTAATCTGAAGCTCTTCGAAAATTAAATGTTTTATCAGGACTTACAGGTGAATGGGCGAGTTTGTACAAACTTTGTCGTTTCGTTTCGGGAAGGAGACATTTTTTTATTTTTTGCTGGCTGAAAATTCTCTTTTGGGACAGCCTTTTGACAAATCTAGATTTTAAATATATTTTCAAGCTGATCTTTTTATCATTTGTTGAATCGGCGGAGTGTAGCGCCAGCCCACGTAAGGGGATGTATTTGCCAAGTAAATTGGCCACAACAATAGTTACGGTGTCTTGCAGATTTTGGCTATTTTTAGTTTTAATTAACTTTACTGTAAGTACTTTATAGATTTCATTCCGCATTTTAATAATTCAACAATAGTGCTGTCAATTATGCGCGTTTTGTTTTTTTATTATCAATAGCGTGTTGATGGAGAAAATTTAGAAAATTGGAGTGGTTTGGAAGCCATTCCATGGTTTAAGCCTTGCATGTACAAAATGAGTAGAGGAATAACCGGGCTGTGTTTTACTAGATTGAAAAAATTTGAATGTGCAAATATGTATGGGGACAATTTGCCGAAATATCACTGACCTTGGGGCTCGGTAAGTCATAGATGATTCGTTTAGAGCAGAAAATCCTCATATTATTTTATCTTATCTTCTACCACAGCAATCACAAGACAATTACAAAAGGGGAAGAGATAAGAAGGAAAGACAAGAATACAAATAGGCGATGGTATGTAAATCATAAATCGAAGGATTTGCTCAGTCTTTGTTTCCGGTTCCGGGGATTGATAAAACCTACAAAGTATTAAATTGTCAGATAATGAGAAGGACATGAATTATTCTATTAGTTCAGAATTCTTTGTTAAGGTCAAATTCCATCCCACAAAATAATTGAAGGAGGTGATATTCTTCCATGTGATTTTCTCTGGAAACTTCATTATTTTGATGTACTTTTGTTGTTTTTCCCTGTCTAGCAAGTACAAATGCTCTTGACTGACTTTAATAGGTACACTCAAATGCACTGGAATATCGGGAAAACGTTGGTTTTTTTACCGTTCTTTTTGCAAGAATAAAAAATATCTTCAAAGTAAATTTCCCGCATCTTCTCCGTACACGCAAACGCTAGGAAATGTGATGCACCACTGTTTTTCAGCTATGTTGAAGAAATCTTTCACTCCGATCTCCGACAATGGTTTCCTAATGACACATTTCCGTCACCGACCTTTGTGAACTTTCACAAACGCTGGCATTTACCCCATTTCCCAGTCGTCCCAAAGTTTCCCCGGACTAATTAGTAGCCCGGGCTATTTTTGAGTAACCTTTCACCATCTTCATACGTAGGAGCATCTTCGGTGGCCTATGCAAGGCTGCGGCTTAGAACAAAACGTGAAAGAATGACTGTAAAAATAAAATACAATAAATAAAAATAAGTTCATACCAGTAACGCTGGTAAAAAATGACAGTCACAAAAAAAAACTGTCAAGTAAAACCGAAACCAAGCTACTTATTGAAATGTGTGCAAACACAGAAACCTAGCCAAGTTCAATTATTAAGTGCCACCTTCCGACAAGCTGTGACAGACGTGGGGAGAAATCAACCCCCAACGGCTTGACTTACTTGTATATTTCTAATTAGTATAAGATGAGAAAAAGATACCACGCGGAAAGTTTGACATGAGTACTACTAATGGACGAAAAAAGGGTAGACAAGAGTGTAAAATGACAAATGTTTCATTAAACTCCTCGCCAGCATGCCCACAGAGAATAACCATGTATTCATTACTCAATTATTTTTTCCACATCCGTACCCAACCTTCACTAATTAATATTACCCCCTACTAAAATAATAATCCATAGGCGTGCAATTTCCTCCATCGCAAGCACAATGCAAGTTTACTTTCGCCCCAAAAACACATCTTGATCTTTTGAGACTCCTTCAAGGAAAAGTCAGTTCACTTGCATTTAAATTGTCTAGATTCATTCATTTTGGCAATGTCTTGCACCCACCCTTTTTTTTAACTTACAAAATGCACTTACTTGTGCCCAGAAGACGTCTCCCAAACGAAATGGAAGTGCAGACAGAGCAATGACAATCATTGCCTCCACGAGCTTGTAATAAAAGTCTTGTATACATGGTCACACGTTTTACCCATGATACATGCTCCATTGCCGCAGGATGATCACTGGAAATTCATAGATTTGTTTTCCGGGAAAGTGCCAAGAGATGTTTGGGTAGAAAAGGAAAGAGTGCGGATAAACTAGTTTTGGCTCTCTTTTATCCCTCTACCATGTTAACTATTCATTGCTACATTTACGGTAGACAAAAGTCTTTCGTGGCCAAATCGCCAAATTCCATCTCCCATTTCTCTCTCTCTTTCTCTCTCTTTCTCTCTTTTTTTCTTTATTTCCCTCTTTCTCTCTCTTTCTCTTTATTTCCCTCTCTTTCTCTTTATTTCTCTCTCTTTCTCTCTCTTTCTCTTTATTTCCCTCTCTTTCTCTTTATTTCTCTCTCTTTCTCTTTATTTCTCTCTCTTTCTCTTTATTTCTCTCTCTTTCTATTTTCCTCTTTCTCTCTCTTTCTATTTCTCTGTCTTTCCCTCTCTTTCTCTCTCTTTCTCTCTCTCTTTCTCTCTCTTTCTCTCTCTTTCTCTCTCTCTTTCTCTATCTTTCTCTCTCTTTCTCTCTGTTACTCTCTCTCTCTCCCATTCGCATTTTCTCTCTCTCACTCTGACCTTCATCTTTCAATGCATGCTATATTTCTTTGTTTGCCGGAGTGAAGAAAAAATTAAATGGAGAAAGAATTGCGAAGTCGGAGTGGGCTACCCAGCATGGTGGCAAGTGTTTTGTCTGCGTGATAAGAGGGAAGCATCTGGCGAAATCTAACCGATACGAGCACCATTCGTATTCTACGTAATACCTTGGTATGTAATTATAGGACCGAAATACGTTTTTGAATCCATACTGAACTGGATTGATTTTCAGGATTTTGGTAGACTCAACCCCGGTAAAATAGTTCTATAGGGACCCGTAATTACAATCCTAATGGGTGCACACGAAGGAACCAAAAGCCATTTGAAAGGCTCTGACAAACACGGTTGTTTTCTGCATCATAATAAATGTACAGGGCTCCAACGTGTTGGCGAACGTTTTTCGGGACGCTCTCTTACGTCAATTTGATACGTATGTTGAATGAAAGAGGAGTAGTACACCCTACGTGGTTGACGCTCTGCAAAAGATGCATAGAAAAACCGTCATCCTTCCCAATCGGGTGGCATATTAGTCGGAGAAAGGAAAATTTTCCGTTGAATGGGTAAGTCCCTTTCCATGTATGCCAATTCATAGAATATGTGGGGTTTGGATGTGTTTTTTATACTACTACATTCCTATGTCAACACGTAAGCTCCCTCCCAAGGATTTTGAGGAGAATGATTAGTTGTGTAAACAACTTTCTCTGTCATTGCGATTGGAATGAATGACCACATATATTATAAGTTAAGGCTCCTTGGAGGAGAGGCAGGAGAGAATCAATGTAGCTTATGCAGAAAAAGAGGAAGAGGATTTTTTTTTATTTTCCGTTGTAGGAGATTCTTATTTGAAGAGATTACTGCTACTACTCCTTCTACTCCTACTAATACTATTACAGAAATTGAGTAAAGTATATGTATATAGCACCATATGTATATATATGCGGATTCTTCCTTCGTCTTTTTCTTTTTTTGCAAGAAGAAAAAATTTTTTTTTGCACCATATGTAAGTCCATATTTTGAGTCCAGACTTGCATGTACTCCATACACGTCCGAAGGTGTACGTGGACGTATGCATGTGTACGTGTAAAAATATTGCAAAATTTCCTTCCTTCCTCCTCTCCATGCACCCGCACCTTAGGATTCGGATCGAAGAATGACGTTGTAGGAAACTCTCGGGTTTGAAGATGGAACATGCGCCGGACTTTCAGAGGTTTATAGTGTGTATGTATCTAGTAGGAAAAAAAAACCGAAAAGGGGTATTTTCCCCATCAGGGACGGTGGCAGTGGGCGTGAACGTTTGGGGGGTTCTTACAAAGAGGGAGAAGTGAGAAGAAATAACGTGAGAAAAGAGGAGCCGGACTAGGAAAAAGAAAGCCCCCGATCCGAAGTATTCTGTTTCCTCTCAGTACTACTTGACAGAGTTGTGTGTGCAAAAGTGGAGTCAGTTATCGTCTAGAATTCCTCGACGATCAGCAAAAACGTGTAGAGTCAATCCGCATATCCTCTTCCACGCCGTCGTATGGTTTTATCCATAACATTAGTAAGGGGGAAAAAGAGTATACGAGACTTTGCCTTTTCCTAAAAACCGTCTTATATCTTTCTCTCTCTCTCTCTTTCTTTCTTTCTTTCACACTGGCTCTCCTTTACTTTCGAAGGTCTTAAAAGGTCTTTTTCCACGAGCAAAGGCATACACAGGACCAAACGGACCCACAGTCACTATTAGCTTCTGGTATAAATACCACGCTTTATCAATATCCTCTAAAAACTGTCCAAAGTTATTTCCAGACTATTATTATTACAACACATGTACACTCCATGCTGACACTGGCCTAAAGCATCAGGAACAACAACTATATAAAGCTGCTCGTCTAAAATAAATATTTGCCTCGAGGTTCATGCCCAAAAACAAGGGGAAATCGCCTTAACCTCTCTCTCCCTCTCTCTCCCTTGTAGCCTCTCAGAACTGACCTTCTCATTTACTGGAAAGAATAGTTGGCGTTAAAAATATTGTCAGTGCGTAAATATTTTGGAAGCTTAATAAAGATACTCCATGTGGCACATCAGTTAACCGTATTTAGTTCCAAAAAAAATCTTGTCCAGTGTCGGCCACCTTACTTTTCAGTGCTTTGACTAGCAGACATTTATTCAGCAGTGTTTATTACATACAGTACTTTTTTTTTTTTGCTCCACCACATTTAAAGCCCCAGAGGAGCATGTAAACTGGAATCTTTCTTCTCTTGTATACAACCAACTAATTTAAAATCTTGGAGGTGAGTGTATACATGTGAAAATTGTCTTTGTCCTCATACAAAAGCTTTGTACTTACCAACTCAATTTTTTGCAAAAATCAATTACTACACGAGCGTGAACTACTCCCGTAAAACTGTGCTTATGTAACCCTATTCTTGAGTGTCAGTGCAGCGGAGGGGGAATTTATTCCGAAGGAATTGTTGCTTCCTTTGTCAGTATAATTACAAGGAGAAGGTCCTCTTTCTCTCCTTCTGACTATATAATACTGAACATATTATAATTTGAGGAGAGTAACAACGTAAGACCACCTGTGTATATTTTTAAACTAACGTTCTCTTAACTTTTCTTCTCGCTCTTCTCTTCCCACTTCTTCCCCATAAACAATAGAGAAAGGCCCTATAGATATACCTAATTATTATTTGTGTACACTATTAGGTTTATGAATTGGAACTAAACTACTTAAAGGACATACGTATCCACACAAAGACTATCGGGAGTATCTCCAAAGTACTGTATACTATACTACTCTTGTCCATATTTACGATTTAACCAGCAGCCGGAGTGAGTGAGGAGATAGGGAGAGAGTTCCCTACCAGCCCCAGCCAATACCGAGGAAAAATCCTCTTGTGTGAAACAACCACTTTACTCATATATATACGCGTATATATATATATATATTTATTTAGTTATATACATACAATACACACTTTTGGTTCTCTGTGAAGAAACTGATAACTTCTGACACATAATGAGATCCACCAGGCATAAGTTAAAATTATTGAGAGGCTTCAGTCGTACTAGTGCCACTAGTGGAAGCGGTTCCACCCGACAGCGTTCAGCAAATAATACGAGTAATAAAATCAACAGTCAAGTCACAGGAACCATTGCAGTCGTCACTCATCATCCGCTCAGTACTAGTAACAACAATAATATTCATTCGAAAGCCTGTACGACCGTCAATACGACCGTTGGTCATCATCCAGAAGCTGTGAGTCGAAATCGACTTTGTTTGGCACGAAACCTCAACACGAACGGACTTTGCCTTGAGTGGGAAGCAAGAATGGACCCTGGTCTCGGTTCAGACATCCGTGCTAAAGCCTTTAGCATTTGCAGAGATTATCTTCACGGTGCATGGAAGCAGATCGATTGCCGGGATCTTGTCCTCAAGCGAGTCAGGTATGTTTTATTTATTTTATTTTTTTGGGGAAGGGAAATAAATCCCTTTTTCCATGTACAGGGTTTCCATTTTTTTTACCCTTTTACATGGTAGTAAAAATAGTATCCTAACAATGGTAACTTATACCATTGTTACTACATATTTTAAGTCACATCATACCTTTTACTGGGTCTACTCATATTCTCACGGCATAAAAAAAAATTCCATTTCAGCAGTTATGCTAATATCAAATGGGTTACGAGATCTTCCAGTGTCCCATGACCAGCGAGTATACATATTTATGGATGCCTCGACGAATCTCCGGCGGTACTCATTCTCGGCTAAAATATGCCCTTTTCATTTCATATGTTTTTATTAGCATTTAACTGGACTGCGGATGATTCATTAAGTATCCTTTTCCCATTAGTTTCCTTGCTGATATATCCACGTAGATGCTCTCTAAAAACGTTCGTTTTTGCTCCGCGCGGTATCTTCTGTGCATTGATTAGTGTGATGGTCAACTTCTACGTAAGCAATTATACATATAGAGATACTTGAAACTGTCACAGCCGCTTTCTAAAGGATTTCTAAGGGAAGTTGGATGATACATGGCTTATAAGTCTCCAGGATATACAGTTTTCCTTATAACTCATTCAGTAAAGAACATCCAGGATTATTCGGTCATATAATATTCTCCGGCATGTATAAGGGGTATTGTATCGTAAAAGAAACGTTGGATAAAGATTGAAAATAGAATAGGACCACCATTGTGCTCATTAGCCAAAACAAAATGGAGAAAAAATCTTGGAATCGGCAAACATGTATTTCATATGAAATTTACTAGTCACATAAGTTGCAGCATAGGAAGATTTTTTTTTGTGCGATTATTGCAACCGTATATAGAAGCAATTATTGCAGCATATTTGCGGATGAGGATGCTTGTATTGGATTACATTACACATCTCTATCAGTAGAGCATATTGTATCAACATCCATTGTCAAATACCAGGGAGACATTAGCGAATCGAGCATTTTCATAATATTTTGCTTGTGAAACCCCAAACATGCCCTTTTTACTAGGTACTTACTACACATAGTAAACACTTCAAAGCGAGTGGAAGTACATGAATCTTTTGCTGTAATTATCATCCACATTTACATACAACATTATGTATACAGGAGAGACGTTCATTTGCTAGCTGGATATTATGGACAGTTTCAAGTTGTAATTGAAAAATTAGCAGTTTCTGGTGAAAAAAAGTCCGAAATGTCCCTTCAGTGGCTTCATGGCTAGTCATTGAACAGATATTTTCAAGATGATGAAACAAGTATGACACGTGTGTGTACAATTCATCAAGATCAATATTCACATTAGGACGGTGTCGTCAATCCCACGGGGGTTTTTGTCATTGATAAGATGGGCTATAAATGGGTAAAATAGTACATATACGTATGGAAGTCTAAGAATATCAATGGGAATCTCACACATTATGAGTCTTTTTCTTGTGACCACAAAGATAATTTCCCGTAATTATGTGTCAACGTAGAATACAGGCAGGTGTATGTGTGGAAAGATAATAATAGAAGAAGCACGCGAGCCATACGATTAGACCACTTAAATGGAATTGCTGTGCCGCACCCGGGCAATTTCACCCCCGGAGCACCTATGGGACTTAAATGGATTGATATGCTTTTAATTGTTGTGTTTATGCAGAAGTTATCTACCGTCAAAGTCAACGGGTTTCCTCTATTTGAGTCTCCCCGGTGGATATGCCCTATCTGAAGGGGAAACCCTCCCCAAAATTCTTCTTTGTACAATTTTTATGGGTAAATGGTAGCATTTTTTTTATGTTGTAGCTGGTGCCAGTCGCACTTAGCTCAGCGACATGTCGTAATGTTTGCATGTGGATGGAATGCTGAGTGTTGGAATTGAAGTCTCAGCGTGGAAAGGATGAATTCTTTTATCTATTTAGTAAACTTTTAATTCATCACGCCACCGTATTGGTCTTGTCTAATCTGCCCATTACAGAAAAAAATTGTTCACACTACCCAATCAAGTGTGTGAGTGTGCCTTTCACCACGTAAATGCATGTATTAGGGGAAACTCTTTGAAATACTAAATAGTTTTTCAGAAATGAGAGACGTGATTCATAGGTAGAAGACACGACAAATTGAGATTTAGGTCGGACTTTTACCGATCCATAAGTATCCATGAGGCAGTTTTGGGTAAAAATATGAATTAAAAGTTATGAGTCAATCTTAAATTTCCTATGCTTTTGTTTTTAAATCGCTAACAACTAGCTGAGCAATATCAGAGGAAAAGTAGCTAAATGACGTTGTTTCCATTTCTATTCTGGGTTTTCCTTGTCCATATTTACTATCTGTCTGGCAAAAATGAATTTTGTAGCCCAAGTTTCCTCCTAGAACATATCAAATGAATATGGTTGGGGCTTAAAAAAATTTCTTTTTAACATTAAAAAGATAAGCAGCTGCATCATTAACAGTCGTTAGAGTAATCATCTCACAGTATTATGATAACTTGCCAATCACCCGTGACTTTTCTGTGCAGAGGGAAAACGCAAAAAAAAAAACAAAAAACAAAGGAGGCAATTTTTTTTCTACGAAGAAATATCAGACTTATTTATATTTCTGGAAACATCAGAAATGAAAAAAATGCAATTTAGTTCCAAATAAATAAATATATACAATGCAAAGTGTGCGTTGTAGTTTATTTTTACACTTTTATGGATGTTTTGATAGCATTTACGCTCTAAAAATGAGAAACTCATGGAACCTTCTATGAGACTGGACGAAATCGTGCATAAAAACATTTGTTTAGGAAACCCACAAAAAATTATATTGCGTCGAAGAAAAGACAATTTATAAATATGCTCGTGCTACACTTTCTGGCTGCCACTCACGCATTTTGTTGATGACGAATTTAAATTTTTTGAACGTACAAATGGATAACGCTTTCATTTAATGTCCAAGCCACGCAAATATTTGTATATATACGTCTGATTTTTTATCATTTATTTTTTGGTACACAGAAAATTGCTAATAAAGAATTCAAACCTGTTTTCCGTATTCATTGGAAATGTTAGAGTGACGGCAAATAATTAGAAGGGCAGGTTCTTTTTTTCTCATTTTCTCACTTGTGTGTTGACGCAATCGTCTTAAATATTTTGATGATGACAGCTTACATGCCATGGATAGCGTGTTGCAGAATTAATAACCGATGAAAATATCAGGAAGGATTTCCTCCAAGGAAAAAAACGGATGTTATTTCTTATAAAAAACCTCAAAATAATCAAACATATTTTTTTTAATATGCAAACCCTCATGTTCCTGTCAGTCAATGTGTCATCAAAGGCAAGAAAGTGGAAAATTTTTGGAACGTAATTATTGATTGCTCTTCTTGAAATTAGAGCAGTCTATTTCTCCAGAATCAAACCAGGAGAAAAATAATATGTAGGCAGGTACTCTTAGGAATTTTTTTTGTACAAGGGTGCTCCAATCATTGTTTGTTTTCTTGAGCAGTTTCATGCTGACAAGCACGTGAGTATTACTTTTTTTTATTTGTCCCATTACCGAGAAACTTAAGAGAGTTCCATTTCAAAATAATTGAAAAGTGGAACGGACTTCGTGCTGCCGTTTTTTCTGTTTACAAATCCATGAAAGGGTGCGGACCAACCAGAGTAATTCATCACAATTTCTGGTTTTCTATAAACTTATATAAACTTATGCGTAATAATCATCACCTTTGGCGTTAAAAAAATGTTCTCACAAAATAAACATGTCGACGCTATCCGTCAAAAAGCAATTTACACAGAGGTACATGCTTCATGACCAAGTTGTTATTTTCCCCCAATTATTATCAGTATAATTCTCAAATTCTGAGGTGAAGGTTTAACATTGACATGATTCAGGTAAAGACCTGATAATTTCTTCACTGTACAAGTCTCCTAATCTGTGAAATGAAGTGTTCATCATCAACTATTTAATTTATATATCAACTAAATCCTTGACCCTTAGAGCTATTAAAGCTACCGTGCATGGACCGGTATGCATATCCAAAAAATGGTGGTGTAAATGAGTAAATGATAATTGTATAGTAAAAAAGATCCGCCAATTTAATTCCTACATTATCAGTTGATTGACAACAATTATCTCCACCATTAGTACAAATATCATACAATCCATTCAAAAACTTGTGCACCCTCTACGTGGAAACTTTCTAGGAAAAGTACACACGCACCCGCAATACCTGCATGTTTCTTTTACCATAAACTATCCAAGGAAATGAATTTAATTGCTGCAATATAGCAACTGTTTTCAAGTCTTTGGCAATTTTATTGGTTGGTTAAGCAAAATTTTTAACACTTACACATCCCTTACAAAATTTACTGCGTCTCAACCCATGTGTATCAACTAAGAGCTCCACACCCACGTACAGAAGTTCAAATTGCAAATGTTGAGCAATCATTTCTCTTCCGAAATGTTTTTGACACTCACAACTCATAAATTTACAATTTCACAATCAATTTACTGTGTGGTCTTATTTTTTTTTATTATCCGGAGCTTCGCATTGAAATAGTAATCTGTTACAAAATTATGAAACTTTGTGTCTTAAAATATTCACAGCTGATGTAAGAATAGTAAATGAACCGCCTAGAAGAAAAAAAACTGTGACATGCCTCCGATGTTTAGGGCAAACATCCGTTCATTCATGATCATAAGTACAGGCAAAGAACAGAGGGCATCAATTTCCAGTCAAAGAGCTATTGAGTTGTGTAAATTTTTTTACAACTCATTCACTCCAAATGGCATCACTTTCCAGACGTAAATATGTTGTGATTAAATTTACAAATATGGGAAAAAAACAATTTTTTTCTATGAGAGACACTTTATAATTTATGATTACATTCTTTTGACACTCGAAGTTTTTTTTTGTGGTACTCCCTACGTATTTAGGGCTGGAAGGGTTAAAGGAAATGAAATGGGAAGACGCACTTTCCATGCAGGAAGGTTTTCCACTCATTTTTCCCCCTCGTCTCTCCCGATTCAGTCGAGTCAAGTTGGAAGGCTTTGATAAGAAAATATTATTGATTACTGCAGTAATCTCTGCATATGCTCGTGTTTGGTCCTTCCACCGGCACATCTCGGCTGAATTTAACGATTTTCCCTCCAACGTATATACATCCTGATGTAATGGATGCTACAGTGCTACACAGACTTTTTCAAGTGATGATCTATATGTAAACAGGGAACCTTGTTGTTTTTTTTATAAAGAAAATTAATGCAAGTCAAGCGGTTTATTTGCACCAGAGTAAATGGCTCAGGTCACGTTGCTCATGAGACACGCAGTTGTGGAAAGAATAAGAGAGGAAGAGGATGTTGAAGATCAAATATTAACTTAATATACTTTGGGATTTATGATCAACTGATGCATGAGGGAAAGAAATGTGAATGCAAATGTGCAAGCATCCATTTTCGTATCCCGTTAGAACTGTTCCAAGAAAAATACACGTTAATTCCATAATGACATGTCCAAATGACATCTGAAGCAGGAGCGGTATTACATTCTACAAATCGAGGATTACTACCTGGCTTGGCGTCTTTCTCTTGCAGCTGTTTTGCAAAATGCGAAATGAGGGAGCCAGTTTGAATCGGAGCATTCGTGAAATCAACCATCCCTTTGGGGGGTAGCGAATGGATCTAAAATAGGATGTGGTGGTGACTTCTTTGGAAAGTGAACTTGTGCAAATAAAGCCTCCCTTGCTCCTGTACTTTACCATCAAATTACTTTCCCTTCTACCCATTTAATTCCTCTTGGCCCGGCAAAGACGTGTTTGCAGCATTTGCATGGAAATGAAAGTCCTTTCGAGCGCTGGTTCCAAGCATTTTAGAAGCGAATTAAAATCATGTCTATATGCCTATACCTGTTTCGAGTCATCAAAAAACCTACATGTATACTTGATGTATGTATACTTGGTATATACTTGATGCAGAATTAGATATGGACATCTCCAACGAGCTTTAATTCACCAAGTGATCATCCCTAGTATGATCAATTCATGGATTTTCTTAATGCATAAATTGATCACCTGTAGTTTTTTCTGAATTCACGTGATCATTTCCACTACAAAAAGCGTAGCACTTGATCACTTCGTGCACTAAAGTAATAACAGATGGTCTTTTTGTGATTTAATGCTCACTAGAGATGATCACATTTGAATTTTCACCAACGCTATACAATATATTCGTAATCCTCAACCACAAGAATTTACCTTTCACCCATTTTGTCCCAACATGACATAAAAACAAGGTAATTCCAGAAAAACGGCTTATACATAGTCATATTGCAAAACATGAAATTGGCACAGTTATGAATATCATATAAACGGTATAA
>JAQGBT010003766.1:0-18542 GCA_034698585.1 Disparrhopalites patrizii | reverse complement strand
CTCTCTTTCTCTCTCTTTCTCTCTCTTTCTCTCTCTTTCTCTCTCTTTCCCTCTCTTTCTCCCTGTTTCCCTCTCTTTCTCCCTGTTTCCCTCTCTTTCTCCCTATTTCTCTCTTTTTCTCGCTGTCTCTGTTTTTCTTTCTGTCTCGCTGGCTCTCGTTCTTCCTCTCGTCCTTTCTCATCCTCTCCCACGTCGTTCATCTTACTTAAATATAACACGCAATAGAGAATAATGCAAGTAAGGAGAGGACATGTGAGGGGCAGAGAATAAAGGGGAAAAAAGGGTTAGTGTCTCTACAAGAAGAGGAATCATAGCCACCCGTACAAGGATTGTGACAATTCCTCTTAGGCAAGGTAACTCCCTTATACTGGAGAGCACACACGTAAAGGGATCGATCCCCTCCTAACACTTTTGTCCTCACTTTAAGTGTCGACTTTAAGCCTGCTTCTTCCCCTGTGTAAGCACCTTTTTTTCTTAGCTCTCTCTCTCTCTCTTTCTGTCCACGTCTTACAATCTCCCACTTCCTTCTTCTTTTCTTCCCGTATTTATAAGCCAGCTCTTCCCTCCCCAAATTTTTTTTGTACCACACACGGAAGGAGTACAAATCTTTTTGCCTTTGCGTTTTTTCTTCCTCCTCTTCCTCTTTCTTCTTTCGATCCGTTTAAAATAAAATGTGTCAGAGGGTGAGGATCTATAGAATTACGGAAAGACTATGATGTACTCAAGTTGTTTTAAGGGAAGGAAATATTTTTAAAAGATGGACACATTTTGGGGAAGTTACAATGGGATGCAGGAGTGCTGGGGATCTGATTTCTCCGTGATTGAATGTCAATCAATGTCTATGGTGGAGAATTTCTTTTTACAAATCGGACCGGTGGGACCTTTTTTATGGGAGCATTTAAGACCTTCATTGTTATTGTTGTGGTGAGAAAAGGAAGGTTAATAATGAGACATCAGGGACGGTTACTTTATCTCTCTCTCTCTTTTGTTTTTTCCCATCTTCCTACGTTTTAAACACTCTCCTGTCTACTCATTCAATTTTAATTTTGTTTTTCTTACTCCTTATGGCCCCTTCTTTTTCTTTCACTTGACTTGTTCATCAATCCTGTTTTTCGCCTGCCCTTTTCAGTAATATTTGAGTAGTTTGGGGGGAAAGGCAGAGACGTTTGAAGCACTTTCGGAATTTCTCTCCCTCGCGTTCCTTCTCCCTCTTTCTCTCTCTTCCATTATGGTTTCCTCAAGAGAATAACAACTACAAGAACTTCCACTTCCTCTGCTTCAGAGTGGCTTGTACAAGTTCTCCCAAATATCACTTTCTCCATGCATTTACCCCCATATTGAAGAAATTATCTCCCGGCCCAAAATATCTCATTTGGGAATTGTGTTGAGAAACTGCCTAGATCTTTTCTAAAGGGGATAGCAGCGGGACGTGGGAAGAGGGGTAGTAAATAATAAAAAATAAGAAAAACTTTGTGTTCAAAAATTTCTCTCGATCCAGCTACATAGACGCCCACATACTTCTACAGGGGAATTGATGCCCAACAACTCTTGAGATGGGGATACTATGGGGGGAGGGGAGCGAGAGAGGAATTAGGGGGAAAGTAGGGAATAGGATGGACGAAAATAGGGTAAAAGTCCAATGAAGCTGGAGCAGCATAGGTGTGAAGTTTTTCCAGCCAAGTCAAACGAGTTAGAAGTGGTGCATGCAAAAAATATGAGAGGGGAAGGGACCACAGAGTTTGAGGTGAGAGTGTGATCCATGTGCATGTGGTTAGACACATGCATGCAGTACTAACAACCGTAAAAGAAGCCGAAAGAGCTTATAAAATCCTTTAAGAGTTTCTACTTTCTCCGTCCAAAAGAAAAAAAAAGAACTCTCCCCACTCCAACATTTTTCAAGCACAGTTTCCACCGGAACAAGTGAAGGAGAGAGAGAATGGGAGTTGCACCAACTTTTGACAAGTGTAATTTAAGTGCAGAAAGATAGAGAGAGAGAGAGAGAGAGAATGAAAAAACTCTGACTGTGAACTCTTTGAGTGAAAGAGAAAGGTGTTATATTGAGAGACAGAAGAAGATTGAGAGGGAGGGAGAGTGAATGAGAGAGCGAGAATGATATAGAGCGCGAGAGGGCGAAAGATGGAAATAAATGGAAAGCCACCGAGAGGGAGAGAGAAAGAAAGACACAGACAGAGGTAGAGACAGAGCGAGGAATAGAGGGGAAGAGATAGCCAGAAACAGAAAAAGAGATGAAGAGACAAAAACGAGACGAAGACAGAAAAGAGAGACAACAAGATTACTAGGAGAAAGAGAACTAAATGGAGATTTAGAGAGACGGACAAAGGCAGAGAGTGAAAGTGGGCTGGAGACAGAGAGGTAGGGATAGAGAAAAAGAGAGAGACAGACAGAGGTAGTGAGAAAAGGTGATATATGCAGAGAGAGAGAGAAAATAGAGAAAGACCAAAGAACAGAGAGAAAGAGAGAAACAATGAATGCGAAGTGAGAAGTAGAAAAGAAGAGAGAAAGGGAGAAAGAGAGAGGAAGAGAGAAAAAGACAGAAAAGAGAGAATGATAGAGAAAGAGAGAAAAAGACAGAAAAGGGATAATGAGAGAAAAAGGGAGAGCAAGAGAGAAAGTGGAAAAGAGGGGGAAAGAAAAACGACAGAGAGAGAGAACAGCTGAGTGGTATTGCCAAGTATATATATATATGGTATATATATATATGGTATAGCTTCGCGAATAATTCTCTTTGGAAAAAATGTAGAAGAGAGAAAGCATGGCTAAGGTTCCTCCTAATTGCTGAATTCCTCCCCGTTATATGCACACTACATTTATATGAATGCTACTCTCCGTCATAATTAAAACCAAGAAAATTCCCGGCATCTCCTTCACTTGAAAGATGGTTGAGCAGGTGAGAAAAGAGGGTTGTATGTACGTATAGAGTATAGACAATAGTGCCAGAACAACAGGGAAAGTTGTAGAATTGGATGAAAAGGTGTTGTTCCGAATTTCTCTTGTAGCTTCTTTCCCTTACGTCTTGAAGGGGATATCAGGCTTGACAGGACTGCATTTGTGTTTGAGGTGTGCATGGAAGATGAAAGGAAAGAAATGATTTGCTTTTGTTTCGTCTACATGAGAGGAAGTCTTTCTTCTCCTTCTGAAGGGCATAGAATAGGAAGGAGAGAGAAATGGGAAACAGGGGGAGATTGTTGATAAAACATAATGGGCTCTTGTACAGCATTCTTTTTCTCGTATTTTTCTCCACTAACGACGACAGTTAAATCGAGGCTTCTAAATTATGACTTTCTCCCAAATTTATGCCAGTCACCATACTTTCCCTTTCGTTTTCTGTGTTACTTCCTTTTTCCTCCACTTTGTCTAGCATCTTGGCCTCACATCAATTTTCTGTATTTACTCTCCATTTTCCCCTATTATCCATCTTTAATTCTGACCCGTTTTCCTTCCATTGCTTGATGTCTCTTCTTAGTATTTTTCCGCTTACATTTTTTTCTCCAATATTTCCCCGTCTGCTTCCCCATGAATTTCTTTCTCTCATAGTTTTCTTCCAATACCCTCTATCGTCTCCTTTGCCTGATTTCTCCCTCTTCCATAGCATCTAATTCCCTTTAATTGATCCGGTAGCATCACCCTCTAGCCGTCTTTCTCCAGATTCCCGTCCTTGTCCATGCCTCCTTTCACAAATATGTCCCTCCGCATTCCAGGAGTTCCCTGCATTGTCTTGTGTCTCTATACAGTAAGAATGCTCCTGAAGAAAAAGCCTTGGTTTGCAAATGGGTGGCTTCATACTTTGGAGGAAAATCCTTTTGTAGGAAGCTTTTGTAGCCTCGAACCTTGATTTTTTTCTCTCCTTTTGCACCCAACATCTAATGGCATTTTTTCTCCTTCGTTGCCAATAGGGTAAATACATAAATGTGTATAAATGGTATCGATTCACTTTCTGGTGGCATTTTGTTTTTTGGTAACCGCTCTGAATTCCTTACACGGAGAGGTACGTGTTTACGCTAATGCTATGTAGACCCCACCACAATTATTATTGTTCCTTGCCATGCTTTCGTGTAAGTTTGCCATATTCCCTCATTCTCTCTCGTTTCTCTCTCTTTCCCTCTTATTTCTCCTTTTCCCTTTCTCTGTCTCTCATTTTTTGTCTCACTCCCTCTGTCTCTTATTTAGTCTCTCTCTCTCTCGACGTCTTTGTTTTCTATTTAATGTTTGCTGTTCCCAAACATACGTGTGATGCATTTCCTTGCTTGTAGCTCCTGTCTATTCTTGTCTCTCTCCATCTCTCTCGCTCGTCCATGTCTGCGCCTCATTTCTGAGTCTTGTTTACAAGTTGGAGCGGTGCACCTGCCTTCCAAATGACATGGGGAGTCTTGGTGGGAGACATAATATGAATACAGTGACATTCAGTCTCATACTCTGTACCACGTACAGTTTATACGTGCTACTCAGTAGTCCCGAAGTAACTTGGGGCTTCCTCCTTCTACGGTGATTAGAAAAAGTGGAGACCAGTTACCCCTTCTTCTTCCTTTTTTGTTTTCAAAAGAGTGGGTGGTGGAGTCGTGGGGACAACCATTTTTTTTTGTCTAGTTTCAAGGTTCTTCACAGGAATGGCAATAATCTGAAACATATGCATGGGGAAGGGTAGGTATAGGAGAGAAAGGGGAAAATGGGAGAATGATTCTGTGTACTATGACACACTAGTTTCTGTCACTTCATTTTCTTCCCGTACCAATTAAATGTGGTTGATTTCTATGAGACAATAGAAGAAAGAGGGGGCGAGACAAAAGGAGGGAGGGAGATGGAGAAAATACGCTTTTTCCAACTTTCTCTCAGTCCTTATTCAAGTTTTTTTTGAATGGGGAGGAGTGTGAGCATGCTTTAAATTAGTACAGATACTACTGTGGTGGGACACGTCTGATGGCAAAATTTTTAGTTGAGGTTGGAGTGGGAGCAGTTTTTTTCCTCTCTCTCTGTCTATCTTGACTTTTTTATTTTTCCTCTCTCTGTCTCTCTTGACTTTCTTTCCTTTTCCTCTCTCTGTCTCTCTTGACTTTCTTTTTCCTCTCCCTCTGTCTCTCTTGACTTTCTTTCCTCTTCCTCTCTCTCTGTCTCTCTTGACTGTCTTTCTTTTCTTTCTGCTTTATCCTTCTGTTTTTTCTTCTGCACAGTATTAGTTTTTTTCCTTTCATAATTTCTGTCTATTCTTTCTCTTTTTTCCCCCGAATTTGCTTCCTCCTTGTTTTCTAAATATTCTTTCTCTTTTTTGTCATTCTTTTTATTCCTCGAATTTGCTTCCTCTTTGTTTTCTAAATATTCTTTCTCTTTTTTGTCATTCTTTTTATTCCTCGAATTTGCTTCCTCTTTGTTTTCTAAATATTCTTTCTCTTTTTTGTCATTCTTTTTATTCCTCGAATTTGCTTCCTCTTTGTTTCCAAAATATTCTTTCTCTTTTTATTCATTCTTTTTCCCCCCGAATTTGCTTCCTCTGTTTCCAAAATATTCTTTCTCTTTTTTCATTCTTTTTTCCTCCAAATTTGCTTCCTCTTTGTTTCCTGAATATTCTTTCTCCTTTTTCATCTTGACTTTCCTTTTCGTTTTCTGCTTTTTTCCTGTGCTTTCTGTCATATCCTGGCCACACAGCAATTTTTTGCGGTAACTGTGTTTACTCTTCCTCTTTCGTTTTGTTTCTTGTGAATGTCCTTTCTCTATTTTCTTCTGAATTTTGTTTAAAATTTCTTTTTCTCTTGCGTTTCTTGTTGTTTGTCCGCTCTGGTTCTCCATCTGCCCCTTATTATTTCTTCGTCTCTGTAGAAGATTAAGCAGGCAAATTTAGAAGAAAGAGAAAGAAAGATGCATAAAGGATGCGATGAAAGAAAAAGAAATATGCTTAAAAGTGAATACTCGTGGTAGTAAAACAAAAGGTTACGACGGAGTACATAGTAATCGTTGATAAAGTAGTAGATGGGTGTAGAAGACTAAATCCTTTTTTCATATACTCTCTCTCGTGCACCCTTTTTCTCTCTCTTCCTTTCGCCACTTATTTAATGGTGTGCTCTCCTTTTTTAATTCCCCAAGTACACATGTGTACTACTAATATGTGATCCTTTCAATTTGGTTATTTGTGCAATGTGTTCTTGCCCATTATGGTTATTGTTACATGACTCCCCCTTCTCCTCGCTCCATTTCATGATTCCCCCTGTTATTCATAAGGCTTTGAAGGAGTGTGTGATTGCTTGAGGGGAAGGGATGGAGACGTCTTCACGAGACATGATCATTCCAATTGTGGTACATAATGTACTACGTAAGAGGTAGGAGGAGGAAATGCAGGATTATGGAAGCTATTTTAATTCACAAGTCTTGACCCGAATTAGACTTCCATTTAATCGTTTCCCAGTATTTATTCTAACCATACACTTGGTTCATGATGACGTTCCCTTTGTCCCTGTTTGTGTTTTTATTTCCTTCCTATACCTTGCTCCCTCTCTTCCATATGTAAACTAGTATGTTATGGAGAGGGAGGGACGTAGTAAGAGGGAAACTACCTGTTTTTCTTAGTTAGGAGATTGGAAGAATACCAAAAGGGTCTTTCGAAGGACAAAAGGGTAATGACCGGTGGAAGGGGAGTCCATCAAGCGAAAGTGAGTAGGAGAAAATATTGAGTAGCAAAAGCAAACAGAGTGGGAGCGACAGAATATCTATTACAAGAAAAAATAAGAAAAAGAGAGAAAGTCGGTTCAGAGAGCAAGAAGAGAAAGAGATACACCGAGAGAGCAAGAAAGGAAGAAAAAGAGGCGAAAAAGAGATTAGAGACGCCACGAGAAAGACCAAGAGAGAAAGAAAAAGCGCAAGAGCGAGCGACAGAGAGAGGAATAGCGCAACTGAGCGAGAGAGAGAAAGAAAGCAAAATAGAGAGAAACAGAGAGACAGGAAAAGAGAAAGCAGGGGCAAGAGAGAGAGAAACAGAGAGAAAGGAAAAGAGAAAGTAGGGACAAGAGAGAGAGAAAAAAGAGAAAGTAGGAGCAAGAGAGAGAAAGAAAGAGCAAAACCGAGAGAGAAACAGAGAGCAGGACAGAGACAAAGGGAGAGCAAGAGAGAGAAAGAGAGATAAAGAAAAGAGCATAACAGATAAATAAAGAGCGAGCAAGAGAGAGTAAGAGAGAAAGAGAAAGAAAGTCAGAGAGCTGAAGAGAGAAAAAGAAAGAGAAAGAAAGAAAGTAATAGAGAAGAATAGAGAACATGAGAGAGTGAAGACGAGAGAAAAAAGAGAGTGAGAGAGGAAGAGGAAGAGAAGAGAGAGAAAAAACAGAGAGAGGGAGGGAGAAAGAGAGAGAAGGAAATAAAGAGCGAAATCTTAGATTGGACTAGGACATTGGGGCTTGAGGCTGGAATTTGCAATCGAATCAAAGGATTTAAGGCCAAATTAAGGCAGCGGATTTACGGTGAAATAGGATCCCAAATACTAAAATCAGGCCAGATAAGAAAAAGTAAGGGAAAGTTACGGGAAAAAACCAAGAGGAAATACATGGACAGATGACCCCAGGTGCAGAAATAAATTACGACTCTACACAGACAAAAAAAAGGACTAGACAAGAAGGTGTACTGGCAGTGATAAAACAAAAAGGGTAAATTGAAATTGAGTAAAGCAAAGTCACATATAGAGTTGCCACCAGAAATTACGAAGGACCAAAGAGTACAGAAAACCAGGAATCAATACCCGAATTGATACTGGCACTCTTTCTCCATACGAATTGAATGCGGCTTTCACTTGAGGGTACTTGAATGTGCAAGGGGTCTACCGTGAGAAATGGGGCAAATGAAGACAATTTGAGTTATACGGTGAACTAAAATTATTCTCCCATACACAGAGGAAAGGTGCGTGTATGACTTCCAACACGGGGGAATATATGGCCGTGGTTGAAAATATCCTAGAGAGAAATTGGAGAGCCACACACAAATAATTAAATAGACCGTTTATGCACAGACATTCCCCAAGACATGGTGTTAGGTGGCCGGGGCTGCCTAATTAGGGCTAATTTGATTCCACCTTCCTCATTTTTTATGCATTATTTTTTTATACATTATGTATAGACAATGCTTTATATTTGATGGTATTTTCAATCATCGTGTTCTTCGGCCTCCTCCTCTCAATTACGTCCAAATTATGTCCACCCTATCACATGGAGCTATGAAATATTTACTGCAAATACGTATATCATACTCTACCCGAAATTGCCCTCTACCTAAACTCCATAATTATTTTAGTCCACATTTCCTCCACTAAACCCTCAAGAGCAGCCGTAGGTTTTTCCCCAGGAAAATCAGTCTATTCATAGGAAATTAGGAATTATTTTATTTTTGGATCATGCAAAACGTTTTAAATGAACATTACGGCTATAATTGAGGACATTGAAAGCAGGTTCCATATGGCATACAGTGTATAATATTATTTTATATGTACTTGATGCATAAGATATACATTTCTAAAATTATCCCACTTGAGACCAGATGGAGTAAAGGGCCGATTAAAAAAAGGAAAAAGAAAAGAGAAGAAGTTGATTTTTTTTGGGTGGTAGGCGTGAGTAGGAAAATATGAGGGTGAATAATAATATTTTCTCACCTGATTTCAATATTCATTGTGATTACTCATACTTTACTACCACAAAGGGGAGTGAAGATTTTGTTTGAAGCTCTTTCCTCCTTCTCCCAAGTCCTGAGAGCAAGACATTCTGTGTTCAAGTCCAAGACAAAAGTTATGGGAGAGTATTACAGTGCAGAAGCCCAAGGAAATGACTTCCTTGGAAAAGTATAGGGATTTCGTCTGTGATAGACAAATATTTTAGGACCAGAATAACGTTGGGCACTCACTGAGAAGATTGACGAGACAAAAGGGGAATAAGTCATGTTTTGCTACTGGAAATCCCCAGTAATAATTTCCCATTTTTTCCTTTCTTCCAGCCATTTTGGAGCCTGCCGTCGGACCAGTCGTGAATATCCTTCACAATGCCGTCACACTCTACAAGAGAACCATTGGGTCACGTCAAGTCTGCACACCATCCGTGAGGTAAGAAGAACATTTTTCTAAGTTTTTATTCTTACATCTTCTCTTCCATTTTATTCCCGTCATCAATGTGGATCTACGAGAGCATTTCCTCCATCTCATTCCTCCCCGTCCTTCCACGTCCTTGCTACAACCAAATTATTTGTTCTTCTTTTCTCTCTCCTATAATATTACAGTCATAACGGGAGCGAAGAGAGAGAGCCTGGGACAGGACTAGTTTTCCACCGCAACTACAACCGTGACACACACAGAATCCTAAAATAACACTCAAAGTAATAATCATGTCACAGCACGGTAGCAAAAGACTGTGTGGGCCACTCGCAAGGAAAGACAGAGAGGGAGAGGGAGCAGTGGAGACAAGGGAAGCGAGAAAACGAGGAAGGGCGAGATATGAATCCGGCCAAAGAGAGAGAGACGGAGGGGAATCAAAGGAAAGAGAGAGGGAGTAGGGAGAAGAGAAAGTAAAAGAGATAATAAAGACGAGAGAGGCATATGGAGACAGGAAGAGAGACGAACGTATATTGAGACGGATAAGGTGAAGGAGTGTAAAAGGGAGAGAAAAACAGAGAGGAATACCGTGAAAGACAAAGATTGAAGAAGAGCAAAGAATGAAAGATCGGGAAAAAGCAATATATTACGAGAGGGACAGAGGGACAGACATAAAGAGAGCAAGAAAGAGAGCGAAAGATGTAGACAGAGCGAAAAAAAATAGATTACGAGTTAGAAAAAAGAGAGGAAGAAGGGCACAGTGGACGAGAGAAAGAGAGGAAGAAATAACGAGAATGAGTGGAGGAGAAACTGAGCGGAAAAAAGAAAGGAACAGAAAGGGAAGAGTGACAACGGGAGAAAGAAAGAAGAAATGGAAGAGACAGAGAAAAAAAAGTGGAAAAGAGATAGAAAGTAAAAGAGGGAAAAAAGGAAAGAAAAAAAAAAGGAAGAGAGATAGAAAGAAAAAGAGGAAAAGAAAGAAAGAAAAGTAGGAGAAGAAAGACAGAGAAAAAGAACGAGAAAGAGGGAAAGAAAGATATAGAAAGAAAGAGAGCCAAATAGGTAGAAAAAATAGAACAAATTAGAGAAAGAAAGAGAACAAAATAGAAAAAGAAAAAGAGGAAGATGAGAAAGAAAGAGAGCAAAATGGAGAAAGAAAGAGCAAAATAGAGAGAAAAGAAGGGAGGAAGCCAGAGATAAAGAAAGAGTAAGAGAGAAAGAAAGAAAGAGGAAGAGAGAGAAAGAAAGAGGAATAGAGAGAAAGAAATGGGAAGAGATAGGAATAAAGAGAGGAAGAAATAAAGGGGAAGAGAGAGAGGAATAGAGAAAGGAAAAGAGAGAGAGGAAGAAAGAAAGAAAGAGGAAGAGAGAGATGAGTATAGAAAGAGAGAGAGGAAGGAAAAGAGAGAGGAAGAAAAAAAGAAAGAGGAAGGAAGAGAGAGCGAGAGAAAGCGGAAGAGAAAAAGAGGAAGAGAGGGAGAGAAAGGAAGGAGGGCCTTATGGACAAAGATTGATTATTGAGATGTGGGTAACGCCTGGATGAATAATGGAGTGAGGTGCTGGAGACATGACCGGAAAAGTTGCTTTCTCTCGCTCTCTCTCTCTTTCTCATTTCTAAAATGGTCCTTCCTTATTCTCTCCTCCTTAAATTAGAAATGTATTCCCGGAGGTAGTTGTAGTAATCTTAATGATTTGGTTACAACTCCTCCGACTCTCCCGGCCTGTCCTTCCTTGTTGGCAGTATGAGATACCTAGCACTAGTAGTAGTCAGGAAATTACTGACTGGGATTCCTCAACCACTGTCCTATTCTCGGAGTTGTCCCTTTCATACCTGGATACTGACTGTGTAGTAACGGCTCGAGTTATCATAATTATTTTGCCTGGTAGTATCACAATGGTGTTCTTATTTTTAACACACGACTCAAGCCCTACTCCTTTTGCCATCAAGGTACGGTCATGCATTGATGATATATGAGAGTGAAATGGAACAACTAGTACGTCTGGTACAATTTAATATTGTATGTTCTGGTTACTTAAAATGAGATTGGTCTCATGCCTCTTTTGTGTTTTGTTTTGATTTCTCCCTGTAACAGACGAAGGACTTGCAGCGCTCATTGCTTACAACTCCTGAGTGCCCGGCTTTTGGTCTTCCTCGCTCACTCTCCTACCGTCCAAAAGGCTTTAGTGAGCGAGGCGCCCCTCCGAATCTTCATCGCTGCTTTGGATGCCACCCACGATCCCGTAAGAGAAACACTTTTTTTTTTGGTCTTCTGTACTTCACGTCCTTCCGCATTGATTTTATGGGAGATATTCCCCAATTTTCTCCTTTTTATTTGTAAAGTGTATTTTGACGTTCTATTTTTTATGTCCTCCCCCTTGTTTTATTATTATTATTATTATTATTAGGATTTTATTTTTGAAGGGAGACGTTTATATAAGGATACGTAAGAAGGGAATTATTGAATAAAGATGAATGACTGGTGAATAAATCATATTTTCTTATCGTTATCCAATATGGAGCTAGAGTCTACGTGTGACACAGTGAATCTTCAAAGGCTTTTCCATATAATCTCGCATAAGGGAAAGTATTTAGGAATTTTCCACAATGGATCTAGATCTTGTAGAGCTTTCCCCTTGTATTTAGGTGTCCCTGTGTGTATATATGTATACACAAATATACGTATACATATATATGTATTTATAGGTAATATAATTTATTAAATACAGTACAAAAGTCCTTTTTTCCACTATATTCCTCTTATTCTGTGTCTCTTCCTCATTTTTGTGCCTAGCCCGAATGCGTACCTGTGATTTTTTTATAATACGTTTTTTTACCTTGTTTTTGCCCTATTTTCTACTCTGTTTTTGATTTCAAATTTTCCACAATTTTCCCTGGTTTTTCCCTGACTTGTAATTTGACTCTGTAAAGGGCTTCTTGCAGGAAATTTCCCCTCCTTTCTCTTCCCCACCTTGTGGCAGTCTTTATTTGTGAAGGAGTTCTGGAATCTCAGGGTCCACGTTCGCACGTTATATCCCTGAGATTAAGCAAGTGCCCCGACTCTCCCCTTCTTTGGGTCCCAGTAATTAAAGAAACACAAGAAATATGCAGGTGCTCCAATTAAAAGTGGAGATTAGAGAGGGGGGAAATGTTCCAGACTTTCCCCTCATTTTGCCCTCTACATGCTACAATTCCGAGTGGAACATCAAGTGGTGGAGAGTAAAATGGGGCACATGGACGTGCATATGCATGGGCCATGTAAATCATTGAAAACTTCCAGAAATCCCTTCCATATAACATGTATAATTACAAAAAAAAAAGAATGTGTACACGTGGGCTGCTATCACCCATTTTTGTGGATCAATAAAACAACTCCATTCACGTGAATGGTATGTATATAATACAGTTTAGGTCCATAGACTTTTCCACAATGGAAGAATGAAAGACTTTTGTCCTTACGTATGTCCGTGGCGTGTAGCAACAATGAGTATGTAAGTGTTCATACCATTCTTGTGACACATGGATGCATTATGGAGGTTTACTGTGAAGGGGATACGTTGGAGGAGGAGAAGGAGGAGGAGGAGAATGAGGTGGTAGTAGGTAGGAAGGAGCAAAAAAAAAAGGAAGAAGAAAAAAGGGAAGAGAGAGGTGAGAGAAAGGCTATCCATTTCCCTCATTTAAGACGGAAGCCCATGATTCAAAGGGGGGAAAGATGGAGGAGGAGTAATCTCCACAAGGAGGAATTTCTCCATCGTGACTAGTCATCATGAAATTAAATTTCCAGTTTTTATGCGGAGTCTGGAGAAAAAAAAGATTTCCAAAACCCTACTATGTCTATATCCTCTTAGATATAAGCCATGTAATAAGAATTTAAGCAGGGCAAATACTCCACAAAAATTGAAGAAGGGAAAGAGATGCGGCCAGTACTAGAGTTGGTGCATATGTTTAAGAGAGAGAAAAAAGAGGAATCGGTTCAACTCACACTCACCCCATTTTTTTTTTTTTTTTTTGAGAATTATAAAGTGAATGTCTGTGTACATGTTGGAAGGGGGTCGTGTGGCCATGGAGTTGGATCTTACACATTTGGGCTCAACTTATGAGTGCACACGGAGGTTTTCCTGAATGTAAATGTGTGGAGAGAGGAAGAAGAAGAATAGGAGTAGGATGAAGAGGGCAACTAAGTGGTAGCTGTAATAGTTGTAATGGTTGCTGGTATGTCGTTAAAGAATATTTAACTTGTGTCAAAAATTCCTCCTCCTCCCCCTTCAAATGAGTTGAGAAAAACCTCATGCTCATCTCTCCTTTCCCCGCATCTTTTCTTGAAGGGGGAAAGGAGAGGATGGAAAAAAGGAAATAAGGGATAAACACACGGAGTTTCCCTTGTACAACAGAATCTGTATAGAATCAAGTTCCTTCACAGACCCATGCATTATTATCACTATGAAATCCCGCCCAAAAAGAAAAGTAATGAGCTTCTTCAACTTTTCCCTGACCTCCCCATCCTACGGAAGAGGGACAAGACGGGGGGAAAGCTCCTTCTTTTTCCCTTCATATTACATCCCCTCCGTGCGACGGTATTAGATTAGCCACATTGTTCGTCCGGGAGACTACATCTTCCTCCACCTTCGTCATCCTTTCAAGTGGTTCAAGGAGTGTAGTAATCGTTCCAGGCTGGAATGAGAGGTTTCCAGAGATTATAGCACCAAAGCGGAAAATTGTAAACGTCATGGGAATTGATTGAGGAAGAATTCTGGGAGGCCGGTAGGATGAGGAAGGGAAGGGAGGGAGGGGTGAGTTCCTGGGGAAATCTGGGGGAGAATCCCTTGTAGGGAATAATTTCGAGTTGGAGGCAAGGAAAAACACAAAATGGGGTATAAAACGCTTATTAAGGAGAAATTGATGTAAAGGATTTTTTTGGGGGGGGATGGGGAAGAAATTAGTTGTGGAGGAAAAACGGGGCGGATTTTAGGGGGGAAAGCTAGGAGGTAGTTTGGGGGAGGGAATATTCGGAATTATAAGAGATATTAGAGATACGTTGATCGTGAAGATGGGAAACAATTGTCTTCCAACGGGGGAACATTTGTCTGGAAAAAAGGAGACATTTTTTCAATTAAACAGACAGTTTTGATGGACAAGGGTGGAATTTGTACTGAAATAGACCAAGGTTTGTCATGAAAGAGCAAAGAATTTGTTCTGCAATAGCCAGAAATTGGTCATCAAAAAGGAAAAAATTTGTCATTAAAAAACTGTCTTTAATTTTTTAAAAATGGCGAAATTTTTCCTCAAAAAGCTGGCAATTTTTCCTGAAAAACCTAGAAAATTTTCCTAAAAAGTTAGGCATTCGTTCTGACGTAGAAATGAAGATTGTCCTAAAAAGCTAGACATTTGTTCTGAAGTAGAAAGGAAATTTGTCGCGAAAAATAGAAAAATGTATCCTTAAAAAGAGAAACTTGAGAAAATAGTACCCTGAAAAAGAGCCAAAGTTGTCCTGAAAAAGCTATTGAAAAAGGATGAAAGTTATTCTAAAAAAGCTCCTGAAAAAGGGAGAGCTTTGTCCTGAAAAATCCACTCAAAAATAGAAATAGTCGTCTTCAATAAGGAGCAAAATTTGGCTACAAAATGGAAGGATATTTCAGAAAAGCCTTAAGATGTCGCGAAATTCCAGTGAAGTCATGGACGAATCGTTTAAATTCCCAAATTTTTAGACTGGATAAAATATTAAGAACTATTATTATTATTATTATATAGAATAGAATTATTGTTATAGAATTATTACTGAGAAGGGGAAATCCAAGGGAAAACTAAATGAAATTAAAATGTTGCTTTCCCCCGACTTTCCCCGTTTTCTTTGTCATAAGCAAAATAAGCTCCACCGACCATAGCTGTTTCCTTACCAATTTTGTTTCTCTTGCTTATAATGTGTAAATTGTGTGTAAAATACCAGAAATTAATGGAAGAAATGTGGTATGCTGATGTACATATATGTATATAATAGTGTGTAAGTTGAAACTGTCTGTAGTATATGCATGGATGTATATGTATATACATGAGTTTGTTTGTGTCCATACAGCAACTTCTGTGTCTGGTTCTGCAAATCTTGGCGACTCTCGCCTTAGATCCCGCTCATCACAAGGCGTTGTTGGATGCGGGAGTGGCGGAAGCCCTCCCGCCTCTCTTGTTACCTGCTGACGAGTTCTTCTACACGAACCACACCACGTTGTTTGCTCGTTACGTGAAGCATCATGCGGCCAGATTGCTCGTCTATTTGGGACTTCACCATCGGTCTGCACTCCGAGTCAGCGTCTTTGATCTCATCACGACAGGTTTGTCATCTAAACACACACGTACTGAAAATTCCCTTTATATTTGTATGTTCTTTGGCGGGGAGAGAAAATTTTATTACGGAGGTATGTAAATCTCAACGTCACCCCTCCCCCTCAAAAATCATCTAGATTTCTCTCATTAAATACATGGGATTTTCTCGGAACAAAGTAGACGTCTGGTATATATACGTATGGTATATACTGTGGTAGGAATTGTGGTAGGACCCCCCTCCCAACCCGGAACGGTAAAAGCTACATTCGGATACACAAAGTGTGAGTCACAGAGTATTAGGTGGTGCCATTGGGAGTAGTTGTACATGGGACTGGTCATAGGAGAAAGGGTAGCTTTTTGAAGGTAGTACTAATAGCAGTATTATCAGTTGAGGAAGCAGTATCAGTCTCGTAATTGCGGTGGATGGATGGGGAAATTCCAGTTAAATATCAGGTTTCCCTCCCAGACTCGGCTTCCCTCACTCATTACCAAGTTTCTCCATGGGAAATGTATGTATACATATGTATGTTTGCCATACCATGTATAAGTATTGTAGAGGAGGAGAGAGGCAGGAGTCGTATTTTACTAATAATTTTGCTTCGGTTTCTTCGGTTGGATAACTATTTTCCATTTCTCTCTTCCTCTGCTTCTTCTTTTGGGTTTTTAGTGTTTACCAAACGTTTCTATGCTGTTATTCTCCACACGGCCCGCTATGCACGACTTAGAAGTTCAAATGTTTGTTTAATGGGTTTTTGTTTTTTCTTGTTTCTCTTTCTTTTATCTTCATCAAGTTTTTTTCTTGATCATTATTTTTTTTCTTTGACCTTCATTTTTATCAATTTTTTTCTTGATCATTATTTTTTTCTTTGACCTTCATTTTTATCAATTTTTTCTTGATCATTATTTTTTTCTTTGACCTTCATTTTTATCCATTTTTACTTGATGATTATTTTTTGTTTGGCCTTTATCTATTTTCTTTCTCTATTTTTTGTTTGATTTTTACATTTAAGTATCATTTTTCTTTATGTTTTTGTATTTATTATATTTTTCTATTTTTCACCGTGATTTTTACATTTATCATTTATATGTCCGAGATTTTTACATTTATCGTTTACATTTCCGAGATTTTTACATTTATCATTTATATCTCCAAGATTTTTGCACTTATCATTTTTTTATCCGTGATGCTTGTGTTTATTCTTCCTTTGTGAGTATAGTATTTATCATATTTTTCTTTATGATTATAGTTTATAGCATGTATCATTTTTTGCCTTATGATTATAGTTTATAGTATTTATCATTTTTCCTTTATGATTATAGTACTTATCATTCTGGTTTTTATTATAGTACGTACCATTCTTTTCTTTACGATTATAGTATTAATATTTTCTCTCTCTATGATTTTTGTATTTATCATTACCTCATTGATTGCTTAGTTTTGTCTGTCATGTTTTGCTGTTCGTATTTTATAATTTTTTGTAGGAGATTTGATAATTTTTTCGGCATAATGTGTGTACGTTTTTTTCTTTACTTTGCCGTGCATCTACATCAAACGGAATTTATTTTGACTAAAAATAATTCCCAATGTATCAGTCGGATCAGATAGTATAGTACTCCAATTCTTAGGGAACCATTTTCTTCTGAGATTTCAACTTTTACTTCAGTTTTCTTTTTTTGGTATTAGAAAAAATACCAAGATGTGAGCAGCAACAAAATCTAAGTGCGTGTTGGGTGGAAATAATGTTTAAAAGTTTTTGTTTGTCTTATTTGTCACTCTCCCAGGAGGGGATGAGACGACCACGACAACGACGACAAGTGGGAACGTTGGAAATGAAGATTTATTCATCACATGGACATGTTCAACTCCTCCACCAGTTTTGGGTCATCCAAATGCGGCTAGTGGGACTTTGCCTTCCATCATTGTCATGTCTGTGGAATCCACTTTGATCCGGGTGCTTAAATCACTAGAGGTTTGTCTTTAGAGGGCACACTGTCCTCCTTCCCTTGAATCTTCTTCTTCCGCTTCTTCTTTCTCTGGGCCTTCTTCTAGCTCCTTGCCCTTCCATCGTACCCCCTTTTTTCTCCGCTCGTACTATATTTCATTTTAACTAAAAGGTCCCTCAAGAAATGGACATGCACGTGAACAAGTTGGAGGAGGAAGGGGGAAAGGAGACGAAGGGGAGTGTATGAGGATGAGCAAAAACGCCAATTCATGGCAACTCTCACTCCTTCTAGTGTTTGACTGATGTCTCCAGAGACAACTCACAGCTTTTCTTCCATTGTTCTCCAGAGATTTAAACAAATAGCCCATCTTTGCTTCCCTTACACATTTTTTATTCCTTCCCTCTAATCTTCTTTACTTCTGACTCTCTCTCTCTTTACATTTTTTACTTTCTCCGCTTTTCTTTTCCTCCCTGCTTTCTTCTCACCACCTCTAACTACGTCTTTCTCTTAACCTCTCTCTGACATTGTCTCTCTCTCTATTGCATATCGTTTTCTCTTTCATTCTTTCTATCTTTATTTCTGTCTTCTTTTCTAGTATTTCTGTCTCTCTGTCTCTCCTTTTATATTTCATATCGTTTTCTCTTTCATTCTTTCTGTCTTTACTTCCGTCTCTCTTTCTCTCCTTTTCTATTTTCTTCTTTCTATCTTTATTTCTGTCTCTCTTTCTCTCCTTTTCTGTTTTCTTCTTTCTGTCATTATTTCTGTCTTTCTGTCTCTCCTTTACTTATTTATTATTTTTATCTTTATGTCTGTCTCTCTTTCTCTCCTTTTCTATTTTATTCTTTCTACCTGTATTTCTCTCTTCTTTTCTCTTTCAATCTTTCTTTCATTATTTTTCTCTTCTTTTCTCGTTCATTCTTTCTATCTAAATTTCTCTCTCTCTCTCACTTTCTCTCCTTTTCTCTTTCATTCTTTCTATTTTTATGTCTCTCTGTCTCTCTCCTTGTCCCTCTAGCTTTCTTTCTCTCTTCTTGTCTCTCTATTTTCTCATTTCCCCCCTCTCCTTTTCTCATTCTGTCTCCCATCTCTCTTTCTCTTCTTCTCTCCTCATCTTACTCCTCTCTTTTTCTCATCTTTCTCGCTTCTTTCTGTTTCTCGTTTCTCTCTCCTTTTTCCTCTCTTTGTCTCTCGTTTCTCTCTCCTTTTTCCTCTCTTTGTCTC
>JAQGBT010003765.1:0-18550 GCA_034698585.1 Disparrhopalites patrizii | reverse complement strand
TATAACAGCAGTCTGGGATCCCCCCGAGAGCTTTATCAAGTAAACGGCTCCTTCTATAAAAGCACTTGCTGTAACAGTACTGTGTCTATAACAGCAGGGTTTTCCCTGCCCTAGACCACATTTCTCTCACTATAACAGCATTTTCTTTCCATAACAGCATACAAATAAGATCAAATACCCCTTTAAAATTAACTTTTTCTCTATAACAGCACCTCAACTATAAAATATTGCAATTTTATTCCTTTTTCAACAAAAATTCTTCATTTTGGGAAAATTGCGTAAATATTGAAATCATCTAATAAATTATCAATACTATATTTGAAATTGCTGTTAATTAATTAATATTATTATTTTTTTCTCAGTTTTCTATTACAGCATCTCACTATAACAGCACAATTTCATGCTCAGATAGAGTGCTGTTATAGTGAGAGTCGACTGTACATACATCGTACATCCGGATATATGGGAATTGACATTCATCATTGTTTGTGGGGTGTCAAAAAAACAAAGCCACCGCAATCTAATGCCGCGTATTGCATGTTTCAAGGCCAGAATGTGGGTGTAACCAGAAATTTTGCACTTTTCCAGGTTTGTGGGTAGCGAAGAAATTGACCGGCGCAACCGTCAAATTTACAATAACTTCGGAGGGGCTCGTATATGGTTCAATTCCTACATCTGCGACGATTATTTCCAGTATCCTGTCAATTGCGACTTAGGAGTTTTTTCAAACGAGGTATATCAAGTTTGTTGTTTCACCCTGCTTGTTTTTCAACGGCTTAATATCACATACTACACTGAAGAAAATCACAGGACGTATCACCCAAAAATTTTAGTTGCTGGGAGTTGTTTTGACATTGAAGTTAGTCCAGTACAACGACTCAAGTCGTCCAAAACGGATTTTTCCAAGATCGAGCCGGAGATGGTGTACACAAAAGAAAGTGCGGGTAGTTTTGAAATACTCTATGTACATGAAAAGCGAAACTATTCCTTATCACTGTTGTACATTTTTGATTCAATCACCTGGCTCTTGGTCCTTGTTGCAATTCTCATGTGTATGACAGTAATCTCTTTCAGCAATTGGGTATCTAAGGGACTGCTGACATTTCAACGTATCCAGAATTTAGCCTTTTTTCTTTTGGATCAATGGAATATGCCCTGCCCAAGACAGTTGTCTTTCGGTTCCGGTTTGGCACTACTCTTCTGGACAATTGGTTGTTTGATACTTTGTAATGGGTTCAGAGGTCTTATCGTTTCCTTCTTGGTCCGGACCAGACCGGAAGTTCCTCCCCCGAATCTAGAGGACGTATTGAGGACGGGCTTTCCAATCATTTCAAACGGCTGGCATGAGTCGACGCCGCATTTGCAAATGCTCACGAAAGCATTGCATGGAGATCTGTCAGAAACGAACATTATTCACAGAATCATTAAGGCGACGGCGTTTGTGCGGCTATTTAACACAGAATTGGCCTACCAACTAACGCACGACGATCACCAGGAAGACATACCCTGCACGGGCAATTGTCAGAGCTGGAAAGCACAAGATAATTACTTTTACTGTGGAAGAAACATGAATGTTTGGGTAATGACCTTCCTAATGCGTTTCTACAGTGACAAAATCTTGATGAAACTACCCATGGAGCTAATTACTTACCAGAATCAGCTTGTGATTGGTGCAAATTTTTTTGCACCTCTATATCGAAGGATGCACTGTGGGATGGATGGGGGTGGTTTATTTTCAGTTTGGATGCGGCGTGAGCATATACAAGGGATTATTTACACAGTACGGAAAATACAAAGGAGAAAAAGCAAGGTCAAACCCAGGGCACGGGACGAGTGTCATGGTCGGAGGGACAAATTGGCCTACTACAACTTGTTTGCCATGCTTGACTTGTCCGAAAAACTATTCGAATGTCATGCTCAAGTTCTGACGCTCAAATCCGTTAAACATCTCTTTGCTCTCCTGTCATTCCTGCAATGTATCGCTTTCACTATCTTGGTGGTTGAGATTGGATGGAAGCATTTCGGAAGGGATTTCAGAAGGAATCTATTTTCATTGGCGAAGAATTTCTGGTTCGGGAACCGAAAACGTGGCTGTGGTGAGTTTGTCGATATTAGCCGACAAGATAAACCGATTACGGTTGTACATGCTGAAGCTGTCGTTTAAAGGGGCAGCTACGCCTAAAATTGATAGTGTCCATAAAAGTGACAGTCGCACGGCCAGCCCGGGTAACGAATGAGCAAAATTTTTATTCCGTAATGCCCTTCATAATCTTCAAGAAAATGTTGAATCGCAATACAATCAATTCTCTCTATAACGGAACTTCTTATAACGGTTTTCGCACTGTAACGGTGTTCACAAATCCGCCCGAAACCATTTCAATGCTAAAAACTTCATCTATAGCGGTTACTTTATAACTGTTTTTTCGTTATAACGGGGAAGCTCTGAATCCCCAACCAATAAATGTCTTTTGCTATAACGGTTTTAGGCTACGCCCACACATGCTATAACGGTTTTTTCAAATTTCTGAATCCCCGCCATAAATTCCTTTTTGCTATAACAGTTTTAGGCCACGCCCTCACACGCTATACCGATTTTTTCAAATTTATGAATCCCCCGCCTTAAATTCCTTTTTGCTATAACGGTTTTTAGGCCACGCCATCACACGCTATACCGGTTTTTCTGTAATTTCGAATCCCCCTCCATTAAAATCGTTTTATAACGGTTTTCCTTATACCGGTTATTCGTTATAACGGTTTTTCTGGCTGCTTTTTGCTAAACCGTTATAGAGAGAATTGACTGTACATATGAATATGTAAATTGTGCCAATATTCCAATATATATGTATATATAAACACAGATTATGCAAAACAGTCCCGAAGTGGTAACTAATAAAGATAGAAATCGGGATCGATGTTTAATTCGATTTTTACGAATTCCGATCATTAAATATGGATTTCGATTCCGATACAAGTCTTGCATTAATTTTTTTTAAATTTGGATTTTGATTCCAATTGCTTAAAAATTTGGATCAATTCCGATTACCGATTCGCATTTCGATTTGAATCTCCATCCCCGCTAAATTTAAAGTCTTCGCAACCATGTCCTAAACTGGTTTCACTATTTTTTGTACGTGTATGCAGACTAGCGGACGTACCGACGCATATGGCATTAGGTATGTTCGTTCCAAAACTGGCAGAAATCCTTCCAAGTGTTTTCGGACATCGTTCCTTTCTGGAAGAAATCAGAAAGTTCCTGGACTTGATTAGAGCCTCCGTGAAGTCCCACATGGTGGACCATCAGTTGAATCAGCCTCGGGATGTCTGTGACGCTCTTCTGGAGAAGCCTGAGCTGGGCGGGAAGAACTACATCCCCGTGTCGTTGTACGAACTTTTCGGCGCCTCCATGGACGGAACATTCATAACGTTGGAGTGGTGCATGTACTACCTCGTGAAATGCCCGGATGTCCAGCGGAAGCTTCAGGAGGAAATAATGGCCCAAATTGGCTCCGACAAGCTCCCATCCCTCAGTGACATTCCCCTATTGTCCTACATGGGCGCTTTCGTCCACAAAGTGTTACGCAAGGTCACCATTGTCCCAATGGGACTCTTTCATTCTGCCTTGGAAACGACGGAGCTGATGGGATATGTCATTCCGAAGGGCACAATGGTCATCAATAATTTATGGGCTGTGCAGAACGATCCCGACGTTTGGGGAGATCCCGATACATTTCGACCGGAACGATTCTTGGATAAAGGAAGGGTAAAAACTCCGGAGAATTTCCTCACCTTTGGCATGGGCAGACGAATGTGCTTGGGAGAGAATCTGGCTCAGAAGACCATTATCTTGGTGCTCGCAGGTGTCCTCCAGAAGTTCCGCTTCAGCCCGGATGGAAAATTGCCTAATGACTGGGGAGAGTTTGGCACTGTGGGCTTAGTAACCAGCCCCTTTACTGTTGTGGTTCATTAAATCAAATACAGTGGAAACTCTCTATAACAAATCTCTTTATAACAACATTTCTATATAAAAACATTGTTTTTTCGCCAACATTAAAGTACATATTTATGCTCTATATAACAACATTTCCCTGTAACAATATTTCTTCCTCTTCCCCTCACAGTTGTTATAGAGAGACTCCACTGTAATATCAGTATGCCCAATATGCCTCGGTAATTATATAGTGCAATTTGGTTAAGTATAGTGGAGTCTCTCTATAACAGGTGCTTTATAACAACATTATTTTCCGCCCTTCGTACATGTAAGGTCCATATGTTTTTAAAGCTCTAAACAACAACATTTCTCAGTAATAATATTATATCTGTATAACAACTATTCCGTATAAAACCATTTTTGCCCTTCCCTTCAGGGCTGTTACAGCGAGAGTCCACTGTGGTAGCTGAGTAACACGTGTGGCATTTTTTCTCAGTGGTATTAATTGATTACAGTGGAGTCTGTATAACAAGTGTCTTTATAACAACAATTATATGCATTATGTAACATTATTTTTCTAGCCACTCGTACCTGTAGTAATGTGTAGGTATATTTATTGTTCTATATGTCTATACCTATATAACAACCTTTCCCTGTAGCAATATTTTTTTCCCTTCCCTTCAGAGTTGTTATATAGAGACTCAACTGCATACATAGTAATAGTAAGCAATATATTTTGCAGATTAAGTTATAATCTATACGGACTAAATTCAACCATTTTTAATACCAAATTATCAATTGCCTGATTGTTATATGTACATATACAGGGTTCCAAGAAATGATATGCCCCCCCCTAAACAATATGATGCAACAATGCTACAAAATAGGCGAAGCATATTTCCCATGCAGAATTGTATTGTGGATCTAGAGAAAAAGAATGCATCCCGATCCGACCAATATTAGCCGAGTTATGGCGGTATTTTCAAAAAAAATAATTTAATTTTCAATTTTCGACCAAATTTATTTTTGCTTCCGTCTTTAGGGACAAAACTTTTAATGTTCTCCCAGCCGTACAAAATTGGCCAAGCTTGTTTGCTGAGCAGAATTTTATTGCAAACCTAGAAAAAATATTCCATTAAGATCATTCACGAATTATCCAAGTTATGGCAATTTTTCCGCGCCAAGTTCAGAATTAGAAATTTCTTGACGAAATTAATATTTTTTATTATATCATCAAAACTTTCAAATAAAAGCAATTTTTAAACGATATAATGCCTTAAAAATTATGAAAAACACCTTTTAGGAGCTTTGCAAAAGGTAGTTTTACAAAAAATAATTTCCCACCTCAGACATGTCCTATTTAACTGTCTGATACCAACCCTATTGGCACTGCAACAGTTTTTGATTTAATTTCGAAATTAATAAGTGACTTTATCTATAACAGCTTTGTAATAGTCTCTGTTTTATCTCTAACAGTTAAATGGAACTGCCTTTTGCTATTCCAGTATGCAAAGAGACGACTGTATAATTGCTCAAATAAGAATGTTATAATAGCTGTCATGGCCAAAACAAATGAAGCTCTAAAGATTACATGCATATCGGAGCCATTCATTGATAACGGCAATGGCTGATTCTCCTTCTTCGGTGCCTTCGCATCCCAGCAATGATCCCGGTAGTGGTTTTCCCAGCGCTGCCAGACTCTTACAACACCACCAGAAAATAGAAATCCAAGCTTCCTCACCAACTTCCTTCTGTAATGTGGAGGCATTTGGTTTCCCCGAAGCGCCATAAATTTCAAATCCCTAAAAACTGGATCCGGTTTCTTATTATAGTGAAACACCAAGGAAGGATCCATTTCAGCCTCCTTATTTACAATCCCCCAGTAGTAGTCAAAGTCTTCGGGCAAAGTTAGTAATGCCGTTTTAGGATGTCGCAGTTCCGTTCGCACCAAGGCCGTTACATTGTGATTGGAAACAAATTTGATTCGCGATACAAATTTGTATATATCGTTTGCCTTATGCGACAAGACGAACAATTCTGTATTCCCACCGATGTCTGACTTTTCAAACATTTTGTTGAAACTTGTGATAATTCCTCGGTATCCAACAATGGGGTTGTTTTTGTGGTTAGTAAACATTTGCTTCCAAGTTCGAATGCAATTGCCATCTTCATTTGAGTAGGTTGCCAAAAAGGACATCTCGCCGTCTGATGGATAATCAATCCTTTCCATTGTTGAGATTTGGTTTCCCAGGGAGAAATACAGGTCAAAGCTCTGAAATTCGCTTATGCTGTTCCAGCTCATCGTATTTGGTAGATTCACACTGTAATCCGATCGGAGTGCTCCTGTATATGCATTGGTAATTACGACCGCCAAAATTAGCATTGGCGACAGGAAAATGCATTTCCACCAGTAAAATTTACATTTTTTGTTCTCATTATCGCCCGGCTTCCTTGCTCCAAGCGATTTAAATGCGTCTCGACCAAGCCCGTTCAACAATAGGACGGCAGAAAGAGAGAAAAATGATCGGCTTAGATGTGCCCGAATTTCCTTGCATGACATTTCATTGTGTGCCACCAATAAAGTACATGTACAAGCGGATGCCAGAAGAGTTGCCAACAATATCCACCACACTTTTGTTTGAAATGGAAGGAAATAAATGGCCGGACCCGCTCTGACCTTTGTTACGGTGTCACTGGTAATAAATCGAAGCATTCCCGCCTCCCCCAAGATGTAATTACCCTCCATTGTTTCCTCCCAAAAATCATAGGTCGATCGTCTCAGTGCTCGTGAGCGAGTGTGGGATATTTGAATTTGTTGCTCGTAGAACCTATTAGTCCTGGATAGGCCAGTGCAAGATTGGTTCTGCTGCAAATGAAAGTACCGACGCATGCGCAGACGTAAAGGAACCTTCAGATTTCGCCCAAATTTTGGTGCGCTTCTAGTATGCCAAGACTTTTTTGTGGTATCGTAGCCAGCGAAATTTACGCAAATATAAGGCTTTGGCCAGGTTTCCATCGCCCGATTTTCAGCCACACGCATTTCTTGTAGGCATTCCAAGGGAGTGGTACAAATTATTTTGAGTGAAATCATATCCACAACTGGCGTTTGTACCCACAGATGCCATCCGTCATGCAGACACAAGGAACCGTTATTATGCGTATAGTACAAAAGGAACCATTGTGTGTATTTATTGTTGTGTCCGAATCCGTATGAAATCTCCACAATCCCAAGTTTGGTCCATAAATTTGCAAATAAAATCAAGGTGGTTCCAAAGACAATTTTGCAAGAATTCCCATGTGACTCGCAGAGACTTTCTCGGACAAACTGCTGATAGGTGTCGCTTCGTCCTCGGGTTGCATTGAAATCTGGGTCTAAGAGAATCAGGGACACCTTGCATTTCTCAATCTTAGATTGCGGCTTCCGCGTAAAGCGCCATAATGGCACTTGAAAGCTCTCTACCTGGCTGAGAATAAATTTGGAATTGATTATTCCCGGTTCCCGGCGTAGCTCGAATGGCAGCGTTAGTTGGTCGTATTTTGGATGCAAGTGGCGTACGAAGAGATAAACGTAGCATGGTTCGTAATTATTAATCATTGGAACAATGGGCAAAACATTATTGGAATTGCCGGGGGATACTGTTGGACCACTGGACACGCCGGCGCAGCACCAAAGAATGAACCGAAGACGTCCTGGCGCCATTCGAAACTTTCGAAAAATTGTTTTTAAATGGCTGCTGGCAACCTTTTTTCGTCCTGATTGTTTTATTTGTAGTCGTGATGTGATAATTATACTAATACATGATTGCGCAAAAGCATGTTTTTGTTTGTAAACGTTTCTACCTGGCTTTTAACAATTCCATATGCAAGGGGAAGTGCATGATTTAATTGTATTGGCAAGTCTGTTAATATGCGATAAGTGTCGGAACTCCAAATAAGAGCAATGTATGGATTGGTAGAGTAATAAATATTTGCCGTCATTCACCATATGTACATACTTGCAGAGGCAAATGGTTAAAATAGGCATATATTATATTTTATAGTATGTATTATTAATTTATTATTAGTATTATAACTATAGGTATAATATGAATAATAAATAATATTATATTAACAATATACTACAAAACTGAGCAAAATAACAAATATAATAGGACCATTTGAAATTGAAACATAGCAGTAACATTTATACTTGAAATATAATAGGAACAATAAAATGGAAATGTGATAACCATGTTGGAAAAATTACACTAGCAAGAAGCTTGGACAGTCATTTGACGTCGTTCAAATATTAGAAACTCTTAAAGCGAATATTTTTTGCTGGTAACATGGCCTGCAATATATTAAATCTATATAGAGCATTAAAATGCACTTTACACGTACAAGGGGCTAGAAAAATAATGTTGTTATACAGAAATTTTGTTATAACGAGACTCCACTGTAGTTGTGCGATATAAATGAAGCCAAAAAATATATTAGCATACACCATGTAAGAAACAAGAAATTGTCCAGGCGGTGGCATATTATTTAATCTATTACTACTTTCTAAACATTTTGAAAAGGTTTTTCGCCAATAAAATCCTTAAAACGCCCCAATTTGCTTGGACCTTTCTGTGCTGTGTATTCTTCCGCACGTTCCGTCTATGCTTGGCAAATACCAGTCGCTCGGTAGCCATAGAAATTACTGCCAACGCCATTCCGCACGCGAGTAGCTGGAACGCCAACTGGACGTCACTTAAATCAAATTTGGACCAGAAGTCCGTATCCAAGAGACAACGTGGCCTATTTTGCCGGTCGTACCACGAAGAGTATTTGCTGTTAAGTCCAATTTCCTTCAGGCGTATAATTCTTTACAAAAGTATATTTAAATGAGAATTCTTTTCCTGTAGTTTACAACAATCATGATTATAACTTTCATTTGGGATATATGTATTACCCCAAATTAAAATCTTGAAGGTACGGGGAATTCTTATACAAGGCCATCCCCGAGGGTAAAATTTTAGATTCGACGGGGAACGTTTTGATTCTTCCACAATAGAAGCGATCCGGATTGTTCCCCGTCTTGTTTGGATTCTGTTTTAGAATTCCATAGAAGGAATGAAAGTAATTGAGAAAGGCGATTTTTGATGAACCTAAAAGGATTTCCCATGAATCATCTTGGGAGCAATTTCCGAGTCTCTCCATGCTAATATTTTTCGCAGGAAACATCGACTGTTAAGCAAATAAATCTTACGTTAGGTTACGGAAAAAAGTGTAAGCCAAGTGCTATAATTTTGACGCTTGTTCAATTTTTACTTGGGTATATGTTCCAATCGAAACACTACCACTATCAAAAACGAAATTGAATCCGGAGTCCAAGAGACTTTGAAAAGAGTCAACGCCACCGAAGTGAGCCGACAAAGTGGACACATATTGGGCCTGGTACAATGAATTTAGAGTCAAGGAACTAAATATTGATAGCAGGAGAAAGCCACGGGCGGCGCCGGATCCGGCAAATTTTGGAAAACCTATTTAGTATCATATACTAAATAATTGCGATAATTTCAATTTAGCACAGTTGCAAGTATAAATCAATAATTATAACCTTTTTGACAAAACGTCGCAGCCATGGAATACAGTACATCGCTTAAAATTTGCGGCAGCGGAGCAAAACCACATGATATGGTTTTACCAAAGAGCACTTGGCGCTCTACATATACAATAGAAATCCGAGCCACAATCAGGAAGATCCAGTACAAGCCCACATAAATCCACATTTTAAGTCCAAACGGAATAACAAAAATATTGGTGTCCGTTCTCTTTCGTTTGGTAAAGTATGCTTGAAGCCTAGAGAATATACAAATTTTGCCTATAAAAGAATAAAGTTACCGTAAAAATATTTAATATATTACACAACATAAAGTTGTAAGCTTCCTACTGCATGCTAAATGTGGGTTGCGGAAGGTCGTAATATTCTCGAATAGATTCCCGGTGTAAGTTTTGCGAAATCAACACGTCCACTTCCTTGTGATGTAGAGTAATAATAACGTTGTCTCGATATTCTTCAATAACGTCGTCGGTGCAATTGGCTAAAAAGCATTCAAGCAGCGACCTAGACAAGAACGATACCGCCAACCGACCTTCTTCGCTATTTTAGAGAAGTGAAACAAGGAACATCGATGCAATCATTTGTAGCAAAATTTACAATAAAATTATAGCGATAGTCGTACCTAAAATTAAGCAATACTTGAAGATCCCTGTAAATGCTGACGGCGAAGCCCGATGTAAACGCCTGGGTGGCATTGTCCCATGTGCATTCATCTCTGTAGTTAGCAGTGCACTATTGCAACAAATATTTTAAAACGGTAAAATTTATTGAGCTATGACTCCTTCTGTTACAAATTTCTGTAATATACGAAATGCCGTACCGTGCCAGCAGCTACGACAGGGACGCCGTAATAGTCCCTTCGACGATCTGTAATTGAACTCCTCAGCAGCGTTTCGGATAAATCAGCTAAAGTGAAGAAATTTTGTGGAGCAGAAATACTTTGAAACCGCTTGTAGTCCTTGATGTAGTAAAGCTCCCACAATTGCAAAGCAAAATTATTTTCTGGTACAATAAAATAAATTTCTGTATGCAAATTAAAATTTGGAAGCTCCAGTGGTTCAATTTGAGTGATTGTAAATTTGTCGGCAATGACGAAGGCAAAAGCTGGTCTATACTGCAAGGTTTTGACGTATTTGAAGAATGTCGAGTTATCGTCATAAGCTTCGTTTAACTGTTAAAAAATATGCATATAAATGGAATTATCAAATTATTACATTCTGTGCATAAGCATTCTGGCAATGAGTATTGTTGATGATAAGACAAACTACTTACACCAATCAGTTGCGCTTCTAAATCAGTCTGATTTGAGGCCAAATAAAACGTCAATGGCGCAAGTTCGAAGGCTGGAGATTTTGATATGAAGCTGAGTAAGTTCATTGTTTGCGCGATTGCACATAAGCGCATTGGTGAAGAATATGCGAAAGTTCCGTCAATGTTTGCACCGAGAATTTGCGCGGGATCTAAAATCATGGTTTCCATTACGACAAATTTGGTTATATTATTTTACACATATCACGACAAATTTGGCTGTAATACTTTACGCATATCACAACGACAAATGTTTCTAATGCTTTCACTGGGAACTAATAACGCTGCAGGCGACCATTTCAACTCCAATGCGACAAGCATGGCCGGAAACATAGGTAAGATAAATAAAAAACAAATTCGTACAAATTCTCATCTGTTCCCACCATTTCCTTTCATAATTTAGTGGCGATAGTACTTATGCGAAATTAGGAGAAAACTACAAGCATTTACCCTACTTTTTACTTTTCCTAACACTTGAGTAACGAAAAACAGGGAGTAAATATGTTTTTTCTTTACACATTCATAAATGTTAAAAGTGGAAACCAGCAAGCCTTGACATGATTTTTTACCATAAAAAGGAATAAGTCCCGTGGATACTTCAAGCAAGGTTTTTCTATCAAAGGCTTCAGAATACACATGCTTCGACGTAAACATATCATTCAAGCTTTTTATTGGCAAGAACCGCAAATTTTCACACCTGTATTAGCGCGTACACTATAGCATTTCCACCGCTACAAAAACATGTGATTCTGTTGGGTGATTTTGGGAGAAAATTCATTTATACCAGTCTAAAAAATGCAATAGATTATATTACATGGCCCGCTCCGAACTGTGACCTTATGTCATCATAGTATTCTTTTGCAAGGACAGGTATACATATGAACCTATCAACATATGTATATCTGCTCATGGACACGGAATATGCCCACAAAGTTGTACCCCAAACATTATTGTAGATAAAATGAAGTTTCTCTATACCAAAACAGAAAGAAGGGAATGGTAAAAAATACTGTTGTGGGTAAATGTTGCTATACGGAACATTGAATATTTAATTTACATGTATGACGGCTGATGTGTGCCAGGAGGGATAAGCTGGGGATATTACAACCGGGGTGCCATGCTAGATTTACCTGAAAAAAGTTTGGGTGCCACACACAAATGATTATGACACTCAATTCCGTCATATTCGTCCTCCCACTTTGGACATTATTATAATGTTGCTTTGACGCTTCTTCCTTGTGGAAATCGTTTGCAATTGAAATGGATGCAATGCGGTATGCATTATGTTTTTGATAAGGGCCCATCACAAAAATATGGAATACATACAGTGATGTATAGGATTTGATTTCGGTACTGCACACCTTTGAAAGACTATAATCAATGGATTTCACTTGCATTTTACGACCACTTTACATATCTTATACCAGTTTCCGAGGTCCTCATAGCAATACAGTGGAGTCTCTCTATAGCAACACTGAAGGGAACGGCGAAAATTATTGTTACAGAGAAATGCTGGTATATAGAACATAAAATATGCACTTTACATGTACGAAGGGCACAAAAATAATGATGTTATATGAAAATGTTGTTATAAAAAGACTTGCTGTAGAGAGACTCCACTGTACTTATCTATAGCTGTAATGGTAAACACTTGTTTCGTACAGTTTTTCGTGCTCCCATTTTTTGGAGGTGTGGGAACTTTCATATAACTGCGGTTTGGGAACAAATTCATTAGTCACTGCCATTTCGATACAGCTTGTCAGGCAATAGTCGTTACATTTGCATGTACCGCTGCCAAGATATTTTGACTTGAACAAATCGTTTCTTGGCGGCTTGTACAATTGTACACATATACATAACATGAGACTCGAAATCACTCGTAAAATCACTGGAGCAAAGTATTTGAGATAAGAGTCATGTTGTAGCCGATAGAATTCAGGAACATTGCGTTAGTGCGGAATATATTACTACTTAGCATAACGTATAAAACCCGTGTATTTCCGTCACGCTGAAACAGTCCCGTCACGCTACGTTATGAGTCTGATTGTGAGATGGCATTTACCTAAGTCAGCTTAAGTAAATGTCAACTCATTGATAGTATGTGAGATAACCTTAAAGGTGCGGGTTATTGCATTGCTACGGTTTATGGCGACAATTTAAATTTAGAGTCAAGTAACACATATCGTAATATAAGCTTTAAAGAGCACAAAGGTACATACATGCAAGGAACTGACCATATATGCGTAGTCATAGATCAAAAATTATAGGGAGAAGGATTTTATGGTCATGTAAGGATTTTGTGAAAGAAATGACGACTAATGAAAACGTAAACAGAAGCCTAAGAAGGATGCTGGAATACCGGCTTCATACGAATTGCTTAGAATGTTGCCGGCCGTAAGCGCGGGCATACTAGCGGATTAATATTGTCGAATTTTACAACAACATATTTGGATTGGATAAAACATATCTGCATATGTATATACGTCCAACATGAAGCGATTGAAAATCTGTGCGCGTGCACGGCCTTCAACTTGGTAAAAAAGGACGGTTATACGCCGAATAATATATTGATTTACTTTGCCAGATTTCCTTATCCTTTCTTTCTGTGAATTGTTACCATACATTAGTAGGAGAATTTTAGCTACATTGGGGATTCACAGTACGAGGAAACATTTCACCAGCAACTCCCAAAAGGAAGTCCAAATTAGCATTATGAGCGTTGTTCTGATTTTGGTGACTATACTGGCCACCGCTAATGGCACTCGTGGAGCTTTGCACGCAAAACTGACATTGCCAGCACCGGTCTCAGGCGTGAATTGGAATTTACTCTTTGAAGGTTGCATCATTAACATTATTCCTCTCGGATTGGATGCCGCAGAAAATTTTTACTGGAGCAAAAATTTGTTGATGGATGATGGACCGAGGACGCTCATATTGACGCATCACTTAAATGAGACAAAATGGAATTCCTATCCACGGAAGGAGTTTATAAGCGGTCGTAAATTTTCAAAATGCATCATACAAATGTTCCTTCAGCTTACTGGCTCAAATTCGAAGCTTATTCCTTCGATGGCGAAGATCGTGAAGCACATGTTTCAGTTCCCAGACTATGTTGCTGCATTGACAAAAGTAATGGCCACCTCAGATCTGGAGTACGACTTCAATGTTTCGGAGATGAGGGCGCCTTTTCTGGTGCTGGAAACAAGAGAAATGAAGCTTTCCCTTCTCTGTCTGTATTGTCTCCTCATGCCAGGCCGTACGGAAGCGAGAGTGGAAATTTCGAGGTAATAATGAGCAATTCTATAAATGTTTTACAGTGCCGGCAATTTGTTGATACCAAGGTATGACATCCGAATCGGTATTCGAATTCAAATCGGAATTATATTCATATTGTAATTATAATTCCAATTAAGTATACTATATTATCCATATTTTTGCCAGAAAAATATTTTAATTCGAATTTGTATTTACAAATGCATTCGAAATTCAAATTCGTATCTAAAAATTGACATTTGGATTCCGATACTTTATTGATATTCAAAAATTCCTTCATTATGTTGCTAATTCCCGCCTTCGGGCAAGTTTTTTTTCCAAAAGCAAGATATCACCACAATGATTTTTTCAATTGGCAGTAATAATACATAATACTATTTCGTCCGTAAAAGCATTGATTTTGTGACGAAATAAAGTTGCAGAGTCAACTTATAATTTTGTGCTGATCTGATTTTGAGTTCATTTTTAGCTACACATTATGCCAGATTGCATTACAAATAAATTTTTACATGTATTCCAAAAGTATTTGAGTACGTATTCGTATGTCTGAGTATTTGAATAAAATTGTATTGGAACTAGAATTCTTATTTTAGATATCCGAAATTTAAATTTGTATTCATAATTAGGAAAAACACATATTGTGGGCGCGTTGCTGAATTCAGTAACCACTTAAAAATCGAACAACTAGATTAGCTGCGTCCAGTCACTCCGATGTTAAACACAATTGCTGTTGCTGTCAAATTTTATCTAGTCCATAAATTACCTTACAAACGTAGACAAAAACTGAATTTAACAACGCGGCCTGTAATTCAAATTTTAATCCATATTTTTTCGGTTGTCATTCCTTGGCATGATGCAATCACATTTTGCATTTTCCCTAGGATTGTCAGTCGACCTGCCATAAACCGGAGTAACCGCGACATTCACAGTGATTTCCGGGGAGCGCCTGTATGGATCAATAGGTACGATTGCGAGAGCCGTTTTGAGGATCCTACCCTTTGTGCTCCAAAACAGTTATCCACAACATCAGTGGATGTGCTTGGAGAATGCTGTTACCTGCATCTTGTTATCAAAGAGCATAATACAAGCCTCTACTCACGAGCTTCCACACGCTCACCCCCAAACAACTTAGTTGCTGGTGGATATTTGGGGTTCCAAATTGATTGGGAAGAACGGAGCCACTTTGGAAGGACGGACGTTGCCCGGATAGAGCGGGAGCACACTTACAAAAAAGAAGATGAGGACACTTTTGAAATGCTGTACATCAGCGAGAATCGTGACTTTTCCCTGGCCCTTCTGCATATATTTGACCCCGTCACGTGGCTCTTGATAATGGTTGCAATGGCAGTATCCGTCGCCTCAATAAACCTGTTCGGTATGGTGCTGGACGGGCAGATCTCCTACGAATCCATGCAGAATCTCCCGTTTTTCCTGTTGGACCAAGAAAATATGCCGTCTGTAAACACGCTGTCCGTTGGTTCAGCTTTAGTCCTGATGGTCTGGGCCTTGAGTTCCTTGATCCTATCCAACGCCTACAAATGCTTCATCTTCGGCTTCTTAGTACGAGGACTGAACCAGGAGCTACCTCGGAATTTTGAAGAAGTCTTGAGTACGGGCTATCCCATAATTGGGAATAGGTGGCATGATACAGAGGACGTTCCCAATTTCGACTATTTCGTCACAGCCATGCATCCAGGCCTTGGTCCCAGGAACATACTGCGAAGACTAGTTCAGTCGGCGACATTTGTACGGATAGGAAATTTTGAGCTAGCCCATCGGCTGGCGCAGGACGACCCCATGACGGACATATCCTGCAGAGGAAAGTGTGCGGGCTGGAGCGAGCATGGAAGTTACTTTCACACAAGCCTCTATTTAAATCCATGGATGATGACTTTCTTAACTCGTTTCTACGAAGATAAATCTGTGACGAGACTCCCTGAGAAAATCCTTACTATCCAGGCGATGGGCACTGTTAGCGCGAATTTCTTTGCGCACGGTTTTCGAAGAATTCACGATGGGATGGACGCTGGCGGTCTATTTGCATTTTGGGATGTACATCGAGTTGCGTATGTGAAGTTATATATCATACGAAGCATCCATGTCGCAACTAATGACATGGCTATTCTCTCCGTGATTGATGAATGCCATGGTAGCAGGGACAAACTGGCGTATTACAACATGCATGCCATGTTAGATTTGGAAGACAAAATGTTTAAGTGTCACACGGAAACGATGAAGTTCAAATCTGTCAAATTCTTATTGGCGCTCTGGGCAATAATGTTGCTAGCGGCGTTTACTGCCTTCTGGATGGAAATTGGTAACTGGTTCTATGGCTGCAACTTCAAATGTAGCATTGGGATTTGGGTTATAGTTGGGGCAATCATAAGAAGCTGCAAGTATTTTGGGTGCAAGTGCAAAGCCAATTTTCGTGTCGTATTTTTGAAATTAGCAGGGTACTTTATGCGGAAATGGAAGTACATAAGTGATGCAGATTGGAAACGGTTAAGGCGTCCAATCCTTTAAATTGGATTAGTGAATCGGGAGTTCGATTTGTAGCCTGTACATATTTGCACAAGTATTAGGAGCAATCGAAATACTTATTTTGAAATAATCATTACATTTGCATGTACCTCAGTTAAGTTTATTATTTGAGTATGGCATATGCATCGTTTTTAGCACCTTGTACATAGCATCGTAGAAAGTTGATATGAACATTTTATTAATGTGAGCAACATAAGTTAGATTAATATTTATGTAAGCTGGCGTATTACAACTCGCAAGCCATGCTAGATTTGGAAGAAAAAAATGTTTAAGTGCCACACGCAAACGATGAAGTTTAAATCTGTCAAATTTTTAATATCGCTCTGGGCATAAATGTTGCTGGCAGCGCTTACTGTCTTTGGCATGGAAATTTTTAACAAGTGGTGTGCATGCAACTACAGATGTAGCATTGGCTTTTCGATAATAGTTGGGGCTATCATAAGAAGCTGGAAGTATTGCGGGTGCAAACACAAGGCCAATTTTTGTGTCATATTTTTGAAATCCGCTGCCTACTTTATGCGTAAATAGAATTAAGTGATGCGGACTCGAAAAACGATCCACGCCCATTCGCGTACAGATTCGGGAGTTTGATGTACGATTTGCAACCTTAACATATCTGTACAAGTAAACCTATATATTTAATTCTATCTATTTAAGCATTGTATGATTGTCGATTTATAAGTTGCCTACCAGTCGTGTTTAATAAATATGTGTATACACAGTTAATACATATGCGTGTACACATATGTATTAACTACGACTTGATTGCTCCTTGAGACATCAGCCGAGTAAGACGTGTGTGTTTTGCTCTCCACTGTATTAATTGATTAGTAAGCATTATATTGTGCATTACCTCAATGCTACATATAGGCATGTAGCTTGTAGTGTCTGTATACATAGGAAAGGGAAAAAAGAGAGATTTGAGCGTATCTCCTAACACTTTAGTAAAAGTGATTCAACACAGAACAAATTATCTGCACAAGGAAATTACAGCAAATTTTAATACCATAAGCATAAAGAGCAAGCTTCGGATTTTGTCTTGTAAGCATTGTAATTAGATAAGATAACCATATAATGATTGTAAAAAAAAACGATGGAGGAATGTACTTTGAGAATACTTTTGTAATGCATGTCTCAATGAGGAGTAATCCAACAAACACTGTCAAAAGAAATTGTTCGAATACAACATGGGCAACCACAAGGATTCTATAAAACCATACTACTACTACTATACTACTATCAACTATACGTCTGCATATATGCTTTGAATTGACATACAAAATGCGCCGGAAGGTTTTTTTTAGGTGTCAGGTCTGGTTTTGTATTGTATTTTCGATTATATCTAGAAAAGCCGTCAGTAAATGCAAAATACCATAAATGCGTCACCATCACCTGTCTCAGACGTGAATTGGATTTTACCTTTTGAGGGCTGCATCATCAACTTTATCCCTCTCGGATTGGATGCTAAAGAAAATTTTCACTGGGGGAGAAATTTGTTCACAGATGATGGACCGAGGACGCTCATATTAACTCATCACTTGAATGAGACAAAATGGAATTCGTATCCACGTCAGAAGTTTATAAGTGGTCGCAAATTTGGAATAGGCATCACATAAATGTTCCTTGAGCTCACTGGCTCAAAGACAAAACTGATTCCTTCGATAGCAAAGATCGTGAAGCACATGTTTTAGTTCCCAGACTATGTTGTTGGATTGACAAAAGAAATGGCTAGCTCAGACCTGGATTACGACTTTAACGTCACGGAGATGAGAGCGTCTTTACTGGTGCTGGAAACAACTGAAAACAGGTGGTCCCTTCTTTGTCTGCTTTGCCTCATGACGCGTGTGCGTCTGAAAGCGAGACTTGGAATTTCTAGGTAGCACGAGTTAATTATATATATCTATATATATATATAT
>JAQGBT010003764.1:0-18552 GCA_034698585.1 Disparrhopalites patrizii | reverse complement strand
CAAACTCTGTTTAAAAGTGTGCCTTATGCCATTTGGGTATGCTTTTGCGTTATCTTCCTGCTTTGGGCTCCGCAATGGGCCATATAATATGTAATGGTATACATAATTGTAATATGCCTACCTATATGGCCATTATAATTTTACTCAAGCGAATTAATTAAAGATAATGTCTACGTTGTTTTTTCAAGTTCAGTTGTAGAGGTGGCAAATTGTTTGGATTAATTTTGTTGGTCAACTTGGTTTGATTTTTGGAATTATATAGAAAAAATAAAAGTGTCATTTGACATGTGCTCGTGCGAAGTGTGGCAGCATCTGGCGTCTGAACGGCAACGAAACAAAGAAAGTTCTCGAGCTGGCGCGAAAACATTTGTCGTTTTCTTGTCCACACATTTTATTATTGCCGTGCACTGCCGTGTACATTTTATAATGTTTTTTTTGTGGCTGAAAGTGTAGTTTTATTGATTACATACATTTCATTTGTGTCGTTTGTGGGCAATTAAATACATTTGTTTTGAGTTTTTGTGACAAACAGATTACTGTAGTGTTAAAAAGTCTACTCAGTGGTATTACCATTTCCCAGTATTTATAAGTTGATGACGTTTCAAATTCCAGTCAAAATTAACACAATTAAAGCCAATTTAGTAGTAAAAAGGCGGGGGATCGACAGAAAGTGTAATTGAACAAAAACAAAACACGGAAGCCGTTCATCCCGGGAATTCGACGTTCCGGTAGTCGTCATTAAAGTACTTTAATTCAGTGAAACTGTTTTACCAGGTACTATAATAGACACGGAAACTTGTTGCAAATGCTTGAAGTGCGTAACTTGTTTTGAAGACTGACCTTCTGGGAACTGTCATTGCTGTACTTGTAGCTTGGGACGTGGGAAAAAACTGGGAGTAACCACAATACTTGCCGGGACATACTTATTCAACAATTTTGTATTCAAGTAAACCAGATAAAAGATGGGTATTCTAGGTTTGGCTAAGTTGATTTATGATGTTGCTCCACATGCTGTTAAAGAGAATGAGTTCAAGAATTATTTTGGTGAGTAAACTTTTTTGGTTGGCTATTGTTCACTAATAGTTTTTTATATGGATGTTTTTCTACGTAGATTTTTTCGTTGATGTTTTTCTACGTTCGACAAAATGTCAATGTATTGTTTTATTTTCCAGGACGGAAGGTTGCCGTTGACGCTTCCATGAGTCTCTATCAGTTTCTTATAGCTGTTCGTCAGGAGGGTGCCCAGCTGACTACGGCGGATGGAGAAACGACCTCACATTTAATGGGATTCTTCTATCGGACTATACGAATGATGGAGAACGGCATCAAACCCGTGTACGTTTTTGATGGCAAACCGCCGCAAATGAAAAGTGGAGAATTAGAAAAGCGTAATGAAAGGCGTGCAGAGGCGCAAAAGGTTCACTTACTGCAACTTCTATAAGAATACTTTAAACGCTACCTTTGTGCCTTTCCGCAATTTTGAGCTGTATTATCAATTACTGTACAGGCTTTGGAAGCTGCTACTGAAGCTGGTGATGTTGCAGAAGTAGATAAGCAATCCAGAAGACTTGTCAAAGTTTCTAAATCTCATGTCGAAGAAGCTCAAAAATTATTGAGCTTGATGGGTGTACCATTCATAGCCGTAAGTTGCTCTTCACGAATAATTTTATTTAATTTTTCGAACTCCAGCTCCAACCTGGTCCTTTTTGTAACTGGAAGAGCCACAAATCTGAGAGACGTTCAGAAATCAGATGTTGGCCAATGCCAGTTGTTTGACGGTTGGACAGGGAAATATGATTGTTTAGTAACCTTATCATCTCCATGTATCTGTCATGTAGGCTCCCTGTGAAGCTGAATCACAGTGCGCTGCACTGCAGAAAACGGGTGTGGTGTACGGTGTTGCGACGGAAGATATGGATGCATTAACTTTTGGAACAGAAGTATTACTCCGACACCTGACATTTAGTGAGGCTCGGAAAATGCCTATTAAGGAGTTTTATCTTAAAAGAGTACTGGAAGCGTTAGAATTTTCTATGGACGAGGTATGGCATTTTTTTTAACGAACCGACGCTTAAGCTTTATTTCTGACCATCTCACGCTGCAGATAAAAGTAACACTGACCCGTTGATTGCTTATAATATAAAAACTGACCAACCGCAGTCACATTCATTGACTTCAGCGGCAGGTTGCTCGGAAATAAATGGCACTTAAGTCTGGAAATATTGAAATATAAAGGGCAGAGGAAAATGACGTTTATACGTGACAAGCGCTAAAAGGGACATTTATTTTTCAGTTTATTGACCTTTGTATTCTTCTCGGATGTGACTACTGTGACTCCATTAAGGGGATTGGGCCCAAAAGAGCCGTGGAACTGATGAAAACGCATCGCAGCATAGAAAAAATTATTGAAAAAATCGATTCTAAAAAGTACACGATTCCGGAAAATTGGCTATTTAAAGAAGCACGACAGTTATTCAGAGAGCCGGAAATCGATGATCCAAAAACATATGATTTAAAATGGACTGCACCTGATGAAGAGGGTCTTGTTGAATACTTGTGCCACGACAAAGGTAAATGTTTATTGATGATAATAATCTGATTTAATGTATGAAAATGAGTAATTTTATTCTACTGTGGCGGTTTCCTTTGTAGGTTTCGCCGAGGACAGAATTAGAAATGGATGCAAAAAGTTGATGAAGGCACGACAAACATCTACTCAGGGGAGGTTGGATGGGTTTTTTAAAGTGGTTTCCACCACTCCCAGCGCTAAACGCCCAGCTGATGACAAGAAGGGAAACGATAAAAAGAAAACCCGTGGCGGTGGTAATTCTTCCAAATTCAGGCGTGGAAGATAGAAGTAGCTGCAATGCGTTCACCTTCAAAGGACTTTTAAAATTGTCTTTGCAAATCTCGATTTACATGTTTAAAAGTATCGTAGTTTTGACGAAAATACGACACCGTACCTTTTCTCATCAACCTGTATGTATTCCTGCAATAGTAGATGAATACACCGACGGGGGTAATTTCAGTAGCTTTGTCGTAAATGAGGTAGTAAACGGCACAAATTGCACGGTCTGTCAGATTGAATCTGATTTTAAAGTACCGAATTTTTTTTTTACTTTTATGGAGCAGAATGTCTCCTTTAATTACATTTATAATACACTACTTATCAAAAAAATCGTACTACCGCTATGAATGTATCTAAACAACGTGTGAAACTGGAAGATATTTTATTCGGAACTCTCTTTGTAATGAATAAACAATTAAGATGGTCAAATGGACTTGCTTTTTTTTTCAAGCAGCATCGTCTTATGCTGAATAATTTGTGTGGAAATTAGAAAACTTGAAAAATAATAAAACCTCACCACGGGAAAACATCTAAATTGTTTCTGCTTTCAATTTATACAAAATAAGAATTATACAAGAACTCAAGATATCCTGAAGATCATCAGAAAATTCCCGAATAAATTCTGCTGGGTGCATAAATCCGGTTTATTTTCCAACGTATTAACTTTATTTTAACTTGAAAAACGAGACTTTTAGCAGTCCTCCAAATTAATTATTAGCTGGCTTTGACCATTCCACATTAAGAATTAGATGGTCGTAACCATATCCACTGAGGGATTGCAGAGCTCTCGCGGCGTCTTCTTTCCGTTGGTATGTCACGAACGCAAATCCTTTACAGACACCCGTAGTTCTATATGAAAAAAAAAAAAACAAACACATGCAATATTGGAACGAACACAAAAATGATCTTGTCTAAATCTAGTTAGCTAAATGAGTTAATACATGAAAAACGGAAATAAGTATGCTTCCACGCCAAAAAACTTATAACAATACATATAACAAATGGGGAACGCAAAAATGGACTGTTCTAATTTCTAATATAGATCCATTTGTAAAATTACTGAAGAAATACTGAGTGATAACGTGATAAGTAGTAAGTTTTTCCACAAAAAGACCACACCCTTCTCAGATTACATCTTCATTTATTTAGAAGAAAGCTGCACCTAATTGAAAATCTATGAAGTTCCGCAAATAAAGACTAAATATCACTGCGCAGTCTTTGTCTAAAAGCTTTTCACCGTCACGGACGTACAAATTTGCTGTCTTCCTTGGACAAAAAACACGACTCGTCACAAAAAATGCAAATTGCTTACCTATCCTTGGCCAGGAAAATTCGATCTGTTTTTCCAAAGGGATTACATAATTCTTGCATGTCAGTTTCACTCATGGATTCGGGTAAATTAGACACGCGAATGGTATATTCATCCTTCTTAGTGGCGGATCCCATAGTTTCTCCACGACGATTACCTCCTCGCAAAGCCGGAGGGACAAAGATACCAGGCTTCGTGTCGGAGTCAACCTGCATGAATGACAAGACATTAGCAACACCTGTTTTGCTACAAAATTGGAGCAAGTAAAATGAATTTGTTTTCCCTCCGAGAAATCCCGATTGTAGGGTAACAGAAGTCTTTCACAATTCGCAAATCTACCTCACTGTGAACCTTTTTCATCCACGGTATTTGTTAATCTAATAAACATTTACCTTTTTGGGCTCGTCCAAATCCTTTGCTGTAATAATTGCTTCTGGGGCATAACCAGAATCCTTGAAAGGACACTTGGCAGTGAAGTGGTTCTCTTGACAGTAACGGCATTTGACAAATTTTGGTTCGTTCAATTTATTCAGCGGATTTTCTTCTGGAATTTGATCTTGGTCCTTTGTCAAAAACTGCATCAGCACCTCATCAGCCACCACCGTCGTCGCACTATTTGGACCTGGACCATCCTTTTTCGATTGGCCGTACTTTGGCCATTTTTTTCTGTCGATCACGCCCTTGGAAACTACATTACACAACGTAAGAAAACTAAATTATAACATTAACCGCCTCCAAAGTGAAATTATACGTGCAAAGTTAACACGTAAAGCGCGTCAATCTTTCACTAATATTTAATTATTTGCAACTTCTTTTGGACATGGCTCTACGAACCCTCCAACATGTTCACTTTCGCTAGCAGAAGATACGCGACTTCATTCCTGTCACGTTAAATCTGTTTTCGTAAGCATACACGATCCATTGGCGAATATCTCTAGCATATTGCCTCTGTTACCTAACCCGGTTTACAAAATACCCGGTTTAGAATACTTACAACCATCTACAACTAGCAGGAACCGAAATAATTAGTGCCAGCTTCTACATCAAATCTCGAAAATCTAATACATTCATCAAAAGCTCCTTCATACGCCTCCTTTCAATTGACGCACAAAGCAAGGAAAATTCCTTTCGCATCCCAAACCACATTCTCAAAATCAGCACAAAATTTCGTAGTTACCTAATTTCTTCTCCAATTTAAAAGTACGAATAATCTTGGTTTTCTTCCCCGTCTCTGCGTCCACTTTAATCTCAGCCACCATTCGTTCTCCATCCTTGACCGTAACTTCCTGTGGTGCCGGTGCAATGTCAGTTCCAAAGTCGTCATCATCAATTTCGTCTGCCCATCTGGAAAGTTGATTTCCTTCTCCACTCATGATGATATATTGAAATTTATTTCAAATTCAAAACGCTTAACCCTTTCCACTGTACTTTGTTTTAACACCTGGATAATCTCCAGCTAATGTTCTAATTTATCCGTTTTACAAAATTTAACTTGATTCCCTTTTTTCTCTCTCTCACGAGATTTTCTTTCACACGACAAAATGTATTTGTGAAGGCACGGATCTGTCTATGCTTTCTTTAATGATAGAAATGGATGCTCCCGTGTGTGAGTGTGCCGGTCGGTTGTTGTGCGTCGGCGTCGCCTCCAAGTCAGTCATTCTTGACGGGAGGCGCGAAATACAAATCGTTTGTAGCATGGCTTATGGCTTATAGAGTAAAAGTAAATAGAGAATAGAGGCAGGCAGGCGGTTTTAAACGGAGGCTAATAATACAGTAACATTGCATGTTTTACATGCTCTCATATGATTTCAAAGCACGGGTGAAAATGATACGGGCAAAAAAATCTCTAATAAAAGAGATAATGGATATATCAGTCTCATCCCATTGTATTACATATGGAGCCTTTTAAAAATAGATATAAGATATACTATAACCCTTTACGCTTATACCGTCAAATGTCAATTCCAAAACTGCACTATATGACAGTAGCAATAAATAAATAAAAAATACACGAGAGTTTTATATTATATTTTTTAAGTTTTTGCACCGAACTTTTTTTTTCAAAATTTTGTACAATTTTTTTTACTCAAAACTAGTGGTGTTCTTCATCATTTCGGTTGGGACGGGGAATCTTGGACTATCATTTGCACGACTTCAAATTCGGAGACAAAATTTGTTCTTGTTCTTTGTTTCTTTATACACAAAAGTTATTTAACCTTTGTTTTTTTTTGTGATTCTTCCGCTTGTCCTTGCACGCACCTGTGTGGAACCGGGATATCTTCTCAAACATCCCCAGTATCATCATGATTATCCGGTGAACCAAGGGAAAGGATGGTACATATATTGTTTTCAATTTTTTATAGGTGTATATTGTTTGGTTCTATTGTTCTCATGTTGATTGATCTGTTGATTCAGAATTTTAGAGGTAGAAGGGGTATTTATAAAAAAGGTGTACAACACGGCGGCGTGGAGTAAATATCGGTAAGAGCGGGAATTATACATGGATTTGTACAACGTCATGTTTAATGTTTAAACTAAACTAAACATCCGAAAAGAATATGTATGTAGATTTAACAATTTAAATGGATTTAACATTTTTAATTATACAAAGGATATCAAAGGAATGTTTTGTATGAATACATTGTTTTTGCTGGTGGGGAAGGATTTCTTGGGTGCAAGTGTCATGTATTTGGGGTTGTCAACTTTCCTTTCCACGTGGGTGGGATGACATTTACTTTGACCAAGAATTATACTTTTTAATGATAATGATTTTTATCTTTATGTTGCCTTGTTGACACTGGATGCATGTTTATAAACGTTAAAAATGAAATTGCAGTGTGCCATTAGGTTTTGTTTGAATGCGGGGAGGATTTTAAGGTTTTTGATTCAGGAATTTTAACGAAATTGATTGATTTTTGAAGGATTTATATCTGATTTGTTTTATGGGCACATTGTCTCCTAAGACAGATACATTTGACGAAGCGGTTGGAAATGTTGTATAGATCCCTGGGAAATGTTAAAAACCGTCGAAGAGATCGACTAGTTTTGACGGCCGCCTCAAGACCGCCGCGTCGTGTTAATTGTCATTGGAGAGAGACGAAAGGCAATGTTGTTTTAGAACAGAACAAGAAAGGTGAATGAACATGACAGGTGAACTGTGTATAAACTATTCAGCTACTTCATATCTATTACTTATCTATACACTGTGTAATTTTAGTAATTTATATCTCAACAATTGATGTCTGTGCGTATTTATATATTATATATATATACATATATCCATTAATATACTGGAGATGACTGTAAAGACAGCTTTTCTTGGCTGTCACCCTCTCTCTCGACTGCTACATTTTAATGACAGGCTATCGTTTACATTCCTAATGTCCCCATTCTCTCTAATTGTTGATTTACCGCTGGACTCTGCCTCAAAAATCTTGTTAATTCCTATATAGAACACTTGTTTCCGATCTTGTCTTTTTTCGTTCTATGCACATGTCTTGCAGAAACCAGAATCCTGCCGTGTAGACCGAACACATGCTAGTTTTATTACTGCTCTGTTAGACACGTCTTCTTGTTCTTTCCTATAATTACCTACTTCGTCTGCCTTCTTCTCTTGAGCTACGCGTGAGAGTTAGTACGTATGTGCATTTTCATAACATGTAAAGAGTCTTGACGGGTAATATAATATTTATAATGCCAAACTTACTACATGCTGTCAAAAACTTTGTACTTAATCCTGTCTTCACGTGCTAAAGCACTTTATTACTTGTACCAGTACATGTATACGTGAAACTTGACAATGAGCTGGAGTAAAAAATATTAGATGTAATGTAATGTAGTAGATGTTTAGTGTATTTTTTAATTAATTTATTATTTGCTGCACTTTAATAATATGTATAATTGGTGAGAATTTGGATGTTTTTGTTTGAAGTAAGTGTATGTATATTTCCATAGACAATAGACAAATACGTAATTTGTAGTTAATTACTATTATTGTTGTTCACCACTTCTTGTTGTCTATATAATGTGTTGGCTAAGACGCAGAAACTATCATTGATTGTATGTTAGAAATTATGTAGCCTCTTGCTATTTTACTGTGTTCACCATGAGATAAAATAATATTATTAGTGTGTACATTTGTAGTCTGCACTATTTTTATGCTACTGATTTGGCTTTTTTTTTAGTTTAAACGAAAAAGCTGCAATTATTTTTAGTGCCAAGCAATATGGATTTGTGGTTTTACCTTCAACAACCTATAAACTTTTTAATGGTGTCAAAATACATACGTGCACAAATATGTACACATAACAAGTAAACTTGTACTCGAAGATAAAATTTCTTCATCTTCTTTCTGCTGTCAGCGTCGCGTAATAATGGTAATGGTAATAGTGTAACAATAATAATGACGATAATAACCATTGCTGCAACAATAATAATGACGATAATAATCATTCCTGCATGTGTACTGTCCAGGAGAGAAGTTGGACATAGCAATATGCCCACCTATTTTAGGATTTGTTAAAGGAGAGAGAGAGAGAGAGAGATGTGGTTTTTCCTTCTTCGAAAAGTAATTATTGTACACGTAAAAGATGGGGATGTACAGTAAAATTATCCATGAAATTATATATGTCTAACGTCATTCATTTTCTTCCCATATGATTGGCGTGCACTTTTTTTTTGCTCTTGAAAGTCAACCACAGCTTCATGGCTTTGCGAGCGATTGATTAATATTACCAGTGAATCGTTTCAAGTGACAGAAAGTGAATTGACAGTATTGAGCAATGGTTTGCGTTTTCACATGCAATTGCATGCCCACTGAATAGGAAATGCATATGTGTATATCCGCTGTAAACACGAGTTTTGTCATAAATTAATTAATTCACCAGTAATGTGTGGTAATAATTATTTCTCGTATTCGTACTTTCAGGAAAGGTAAATAATTAAAATCAACACCTGAAAATTTCCTTCAGTTCTTTATTTGATCAGTGTTATGTATCTGTCTTAGTCCAGTGATATCTTTGGTGCCTGCTAATTGTTATAATTTTCTTAATTGTGTGTGTGTGCCTCAATCTTAATATAGTTGGGTAAAAATGGACAATTGATCTAGCAGGACAAATAATACCAATTAACATAAATGTGGATGGTAAGAAATTGCTTCATAATTTTACCTATCAAGTACAATCATATGTATACATCCTTATAAAGTGAATAAAAACAATATAAAACTCCAAACCTAGCGTTTCTGTTGGAGGAAAGCCGTGTGTCTATACATAATACATACGTTCAGGGCTTAAACCATAAATGAAACGGTGGGGGCCCTGATAATTTTTGCGTAATAATTTTTGTAATAATTAAATAAAGTATAATATAATTAAATGAGCCCATTGTTTCATTCATTAGATTTTGCCCAAAAAAGCAGGGGGTCTCTTAAAAAAAGTGGTGGCTCAGCCCCCGTGGTTTAAGCCCTTACATTCTATAATTTTTTTAATTAATTTTTTTCCAAGTGCTGGATAAAGCCAACGTCTGTGCATCTATAAATCCGCATACATTTGTGTATGTGCGTATATGCATACCTATGCATATATATATGTATATAACCGATCCACAACCAATTTATGTATTGTCCATTTTAATAGGGATCGCGAGATTTAATTGGCCCCGGTATGGTTTCTCTCTATATTATATTTATTTTTTTTGCATAAAAAATACGATTTTGCCATATCAGGCAAGCGGTGTTAAAAATGCTGTGTTCGTGTGTGTGTGCATGTGAAAGTGGTGAATTTGTGAGTGTGTTTGAGCCTTGCGTGTGATGTCAGGCTTTGTTTTTATACAATTTCAGTGTTATATTACTCGTCATTCGAATTTATTATTCATATACTTCCACTTTGGCTTTATTAATATTTCCCGTTTTTCCTTTCCATGAATTATGTAGTACTTAGTACTACACGGAAGGATCCAAAGCACATAATAAGACAGTAAGCTTTTCCGTGTAGATATCCAGTTATTACAAAGTAATGCGCAACCTAAATCCCCCACAGGTCATTATGTGTCTGCTTCTGACTTGCCTATGGTGGTGTGATAACATTTATCGTTTTTAGGAGGTTCACTAATAAATGAACACTGACTTATAATACGTGAACCTTTTGAGGTCACGTACATCTACTTCCTTTCTACGTTCCTCCCATGTATCTGCCGTGTGAATGGATCCTTTTATATTTTTTTGTTGGGGAAAGATTACACATTTATTACAGAACTTTCGTAATTGTGACAGTAGTCGATGAGCGAGGGTGGAAAGTAGCTCTTGAAATATTCGTCAAATATTTTTAAAATATTTTAAAATTTTCCCTTCATTTAAACTGTCTTTCTCTCTTCTCTCTCACTCTCTTTATCAGACTGTCTACGCGCCTTTTTCCATGATTTCGCATCTATTTGTTTTTCTTCTGTGTTTACTATTTATGTTTCCAATCGATTTTCCGATTACCCTATTTGAGCAAACGGAAGCAGACGGAGAAAGTGTTCGTTGCTCTTTTCCCCGATGAGTACCGTCGTCATTTTGGAGCTTATATGTATTTTATTCACATACAATCTTGCTAAAAAATTCCGGTAACGTTGTTGAAGCCGTTGAAGCCATCGGGTGCCTTTTTTTGTCGGTCACAGGTGTGTATGTATGCATAATACGTGCGTATCTGTACTTCAGTTTGTTCGTTTGGCTATCGACGTTTTTTTTTATGTAAAGCGAATTTTACGAGATGCAATTTGAATGAGAAAATACATTGACAGCTGACGACATTGTTAAAGGACTGCATTCATCTCATTAGACATTGACAGAGACATTGGTTTTAAAATTCCATGCTATCGTTGTCAAGTGGGGACGCGTTAGAAACACAAACATGTTAAATTAATGTATCGTTCTATGGATTTGATTCGTTTGACCTAACAATTAACGAACGCTCCTAGACAAAAACACCGTATTTGTGGCTGAAATTAAAAAGAAAGAAAAACCTAGCGTGTCATCATTTGGGGCTTGGGACCCGGGAAAAAAAAACCAGTTCGTAAGAAATGAATCGTTATTGCTAATATGGGAAAATGAAGTAAATGCTCGTGCTAGAGTCACATTTAAATGTCAGGTCATTAGTGTTTGCCATACCTAAATTAGTAAAACCCCAGCCTTTCTTCCCTTCAAGGTAAAAGAAAGGACGAAAGACATTCTAATTATAGAGGAAGTCCCACTGGTATCTGTAGCAGCAACTTGGTACGTTTGTGGCACGGTGAGCCAACAAAATACAATGGATACGAATAAGTGAAAGCCAACTTTTTGCATCCTATTACAACCCATTATTTCTATTGTTTCGTGGAGAAAGTGAAGAACCATTCGGCTGTAGTCATTTTGTATGTAGCATGTGAGATGCCTTACAAGGCTAGTAACCTTCGACCTCCCCATATGGCACACCTGCTGTCCCTCTGGGTAATGCGGGATTTGTTGTTTTACTATAATTAATTTTTTATTATTCCTCACCTGCCGCAAGCTCTATTGTCAATCCCATTTCTCCCCTTATTATTTCTCAATTTCTCTGTCCTTGCGCCTACATAAAAAAAATATATATATATAAAAAGGAGCAGGGATTCCTCTCCGAATCCTATATATATGTTCCCCTTCTTCTAAATGAGTCATGTGTATTCCATGGATGGAGAAAATGGCAAGCTCTCGTGGAATTCGGTACTTACCAAAGGCATTTCCTCCGCCGTGCCCCCTTCTAAATCGCATACCTGTTGGTTATTATTTATGTCCTAGACTCCGTAGTAGTGAACGAGAAACAGTAGTTCTGCTCCCGGGTACGCATTCATCCTCCCAAAATTGGCTGGGTAATGAAATGCCCCCCTCGCAATGTTATAGTGTTTGCGAAACCATAAATCATGGAAGTTTAAAAAAAATTTTTTTGATGCTCCAAGCAATAAACTTGTTTACATAAGCTTCCCTGAATTTGTTTTTGAACCCCCTAAATTGCATCAGCAAAGCTACTATCTGCACAAATAATGAGGCCATCAATAATTTGAGGGTATATACCTTTCATCCCCGCGAAAGTATCGGCGTACTACTGTGGGAGCATTTTTCCTCGTAGTTCTCCCAGCTTTGAGGCTAATTATAGGTATGTGGAAAAGAAGGGGTAACCAATTATAAGTACTTTTTGGGTAAGACATAAAGAATGTAGGGGTTGTAATGGGCAAAAATGAACACATACATCTTTCGCTGGGTATACATGTGCCTGGATGTGTACATGGACACATGCTCACATGCATAAAAGAATGTATTAATCCTCTAATGATGAAGATCCTTCCGATCCGATAATTTTTGGTCTTGTCTTAAATTTTTCTTGTAGACGCTGGACTAACGACCACGAAACAACTTCATTGTGCCTTTCTCTTGCCTGTGATCCACTTAAACCTTCAAAAAAGACGAAGAAAATCCGTGGATCGTGGAATCTATAGTGGTGGATAAGGAGGAAGGAGAAGAGACTTTCACTAGTTGGCTTAACGTGTTTTTTTTTGTGGAAGGCGGAAGCGTATTCTTTTTCTTTTGATACATAATGTCCGACCATCGGTTCAAAGTTACCGCAGCCCCGGAAGAGGCCAACTGCATTAATACGGATGGAGTGAACAGGACTTCATACGGAGCACCCGATGACTTTTATGGTTCGTTTACATTTTAAATTAGTTTTCCTCCTCTCTTCTTTCATATACTAGACCATGGGGGAAAAATCTTCACTTTTTAATATCTCCCCTTTGCTGCATTCCTTACCACAAGACGCTATCATGATACATACTCCATCAGAAAAAAGTTAAGTGAGAAGGCAAAGAAGAAAGGGAAAATTAAAGAAAGGAAAGAAAAAACTTTCGTACGTCCCCTGAAAAAACGCATTCATATACTTCGTGTGTATACGCATATATCTATATGCTTTCTTCATTATTGGGCGGCGGAGGCTTTTTCCAACAGACAAAAGGAGAAAGGTTTAATGAAAGAAGGGATTCATTTTGCGTGACTCCATATATTTCGTAGGAGGTAGAAGTCTAATAAAGAATAAATTCAAACATAAAAAGAGTGGGTGGTTTTAATTTTCCTTTTCTTTTTTTTTTCGAATTTATTCAGAATATCCAATGGGGATATATTCTTACCCCTCCCCTCCCTAGAAAAGAATATGGTATCGGGGGATGATTTTGAAAAATGAAAAGATTTTTATTTGATTTACGGAACAATAAAATATTTTCCCGCCTCCCACTTTTTATTCATACCCTTATTTTTCGCCTAGAAAAACACTTTGTGTTTATTGGTTCCGATTCTCGTGATTAATCGAGCGAGTGAATGAGCGTGTTTGAGTTCTCGTATGAAGGATCGAACACACATGTACTATATGTATAAGTATCTATACGTATGGGGAATGATTTCATGTGTGCTCATTTCATTGAAAGTGATTAAAAGTGAATTTTGTAGAGGAGAAAGATCTTGTAATATTACAAAAATCTTGAGATTTTCCCGCTCAGAGATATTTTCTCTGCTCTTACATGAGTAAGTGTGGCGGAGAAGAGCGAAAGAAAAAGAGACAGAGTTAGAGAGAGAGAGACAGAGAGAGAGAGAAAATTGCTGATAAGTGGAGAGGAGAAATGAGAGGAACGCACGAGTGAGATTAAATGAAAACTCTTTCCGAGAAAAGTTTCAGTCTTGGGATGACTGCTTAGATAAAAAGTCATTTTAGAACACTTTACCCGCTCTCTTTTTCTGCGTAGACTCGAGTGGAGGCAGCAGAGTAGAAATTTTTCCGGGGGAGGGGAAAGGCGAACAAATCTTGTATTGCACTGACAGGCGAGAGAAAGAGAGGGAGTGAGAGACTTTTGCATATATTCCTCTTGATTTTCCGGACGTGAAGCCAAACACGAAGTAAAATCCGGCCCTCATATTGGTGTGTTTGTTGGTTGTCGTCGTAAATAACTCGTTCTCGCAGAATTTCTACGATTTCTCCTTTGCTCCCAAAAACCCATTTGGCATCGCCCACCTTTGTCTCCCATGTATGTATACGTATACGTGCACTCATTTTCTGTTGATTATATATTTGATTTAAATAACTCTCCAACTTCCAGAGAATTCATAGGGTTAGTGGTGGGTGGATATATGATTTTTCCCATCTCCTCTACTGTCTCTCATAATGATTACTACTATCCACAATATTATTTCACATGACCAAAACTCCCGACAAAGTTCCTGACTTGGTCTCTCTCTCTTTTCTCTCTCTCTTACATTCTCTCTTGCTCTCTCTCTCTTACGTTCTCTCTTGCTCTCTCTCTCTCTCTTACGTTCTCTCTTGCTCTCTCTCTCTCTCTCTCTCTCTCTGACTTTCTCTCTCTCGCCTTTATTCGTCTTCTTCTGCATAAATATTTTGTGTTAAACTCTACTAAGTCTCTCTTCTCATCTCCGTTGCCCCCCTGCCGTCCCAAGATATTACCTTTTCCGTAGGTATCCTTGCACAAAATTTATGCTTCCTCATGTAAACCCATGTCTCATATCCTCTTGTCCTCTAACTTCCACTTCCCCTCCAGACTTTCCGTACTTCGGGAGAATTAGGAGATGGATTTTTTCCTCCTTTTTGTTTCATCCTTGTCACTACCACTATTTGCCATAGTGATCTGGTGAATATGTATATGTATGTATAGTAGCATAGTTACAGGTCGGGGTACATAAGTGTGTAAAGTGTTACTCCTATCATATTAGATTTATGTACCTCGGCTACAGACATGGAATGAAGGACAGATGCGGGGGGAAAAATTTGTTCGGGCTGGTTTAAAGTTTTCTAATAACAAAAAGGATGGGGAAACATGGATAGGGCAGAGAGGGTAGTAACAGAACTTTGGAATGTGTTTGGTACGTTCTCAATATCACCCAGTAGTCACCCAAAGCGGGGTTTTCTGGGGTTCCCTTATACATACCATTAAGTTTAGAGACGTGGAGAGGTTATAATCCTGGGGTTTAATCTAAAATGTTGTTCTCGTATCTCCTTTCGTAATTGTGAATACCCGCTTGTGCATAGGTATGTATATAAATATGTATTTTATCCCACCCCCTTTCCGGAGACTTGTGCCCTTTTTGTCCTATGGTGCTACTATTTGGCCTGGGAGGTGGTTCTCATCCCTGAACATGGACACATTTGTAAAGGAACATATCTATCTATATCTATTTCTATCTATGTGTGTGTAAATACGTATGTACGCATGAGGTAAAAGCACGTGTCTCCCAACGTGTGCTCTTGTAAATTGACTTCCACATCTGGTTTAAACTGAGTGTCTCTCTCCTTGATATCTGTGGGAGAGTGAACCTTTCCCATTGTGTCGGGATTCCTGTATTGCCATTAATGTTTTTTAATCTGATGTTCCTGTCGTCTTCTTCCTTGTTTCTGGAAGTTCCTACTACGGATATGTAGTATTGCTCCAAGTGTCACTGTTGACTATACTTTCCGAGTTTTTTTTTGTTTCGTTTGAGAGCAAACACTTGTACAAGCGTGCTCAGCATCTCGTCCCCATTTCATCTGGTTGGGACCGCCGTGCATTTGTATCCAAGTATCTTTTCTCTTGAAACTGCCTCCACACTTTCTCTATAATCAAATTCATTTGGTCTGAGATATTTGCCACGGCTATTGCTGCTACAATTATTCTAATATTTATAAGACACTTTCACGGTGAATACTTTCTCCGCCCTTTCTCCCTTGTAATTTCTCCCCCCTCCATCTCTTCTGTTCAATTCTTTCTGCCTGCTTTCTTCCTCTTTGTCACTTATTCTGTCACACATTTGCCACATCTCCGCTCTCACGTTCTTTGGGGGTTTTCAAGCGTTTCCAAGCATTTCATCTCTTATATTTTCTCCGTTTTTTTGCTTTCACCTTCTTGCTTTCTTTTCATTTTGTCTTGCTTGTACCTCTCTATCATGGGTTTATACCTTGTTATAGATGCTTCTACTTATTATTTACTTGTCTTTTCTATATCTGTCCCTTTTTTGCTCTCTTTTAATTTACGTCTTCCTTTCTTTCACCCACTTGTTTCTGTCACTAATTTCCTTACACTTGACAAACTTTTCTTGGCCTCTTTTAAACTCCCTTTTTTAGTTTCTTGTTACTTTTTTTTTTCTCTCTCTCTCACTCTCTTTCTGCCTGGTTTCTTTTCGCCTGAATTTCTTGAGGGCAGACACGGGATGGGGATAATAAGGAAAGTTTAACTAAAATGACTGTTTGCCCGAGGTCTAAATTGAAGAAATTCAGGCTACGGCATTTATACACATGTACAAACTATTTTTTCCCATGCTGCAGAGTTTGTACACCACTGCTACGTCAGGCGAAAAAAAAGGCAATGATGAGACTCTAATACGTCCAAAGGAGTTTTTTAAAGGGCCGCATCCCCCTTTTCCCTTTGGCTCCTTCACACTATATACCATTAAGTTGTGTGCAGTGTGCTGCATAGGCAGATAATTTAATAATCATGTTCCCAAACGCTGGATTAATCTTTCATTTCCTCACATAAAATGCTGTATGTATGTCCTTCACGTCCACTTTTTCTTTCGTTTTTTCCCAGCCAGAAAAGAAAACAAGCTTTCCCTCTTCCGCTCTTTCAACTGTAGCTCTTTTGCTCTTCTCCCGTTTTTTTAACGAAGGGTGACGACGCTAAAAGCAAGTAAAAGTGGGTAATATGTAGCCAAGGGAAAGTCGTTTCACCCGGGATTATATTATTGCCGTTAGTAGTCGTGTGGTATACCCTGCTAATGGCTTGTGTTCCGTACAATATCCAGCATGGAATTCGCATCTTCCTGTTTTTTCCCCTCCTTTCTCCATTTCTGCACGTCTGTGTTCACACTTTCTCCTCCAACATTTTCTCCAATGGACTAGCATGTATTTCCATGGCTGGGGGAGAAAATGTGGTACCACACTTATGTAGGTTGGGTTTGTCAGTACAAAGGAAAACATTGCTTTTACTGTTACTTGTGTTTTTTTTAGTGGAAAAAAGGGGGAAAAATCCTTCGAGCTGGAGATGATAGTGGAGAGGTCTAAAGACATTTCAAGGGAATTCGCATTGCATGTTCTTTCTCTCTCTCTCTCTTTCTGTCTCCTTTCACGGAACTTACCAGTCTATAATGAAGCGAAGAGGAGAATAGAGAGAGAGACAGAAAGGAGCCGACATATGCGGTAGAGAAAAGTTGTTCCACTCTTAAGAGAGATCCCCGTGTTGTCCCCATACAGTTATAGACATTGAAAGAGAAGAATTTCTCCCTCTCACTTTCTCTCGTCGTCCTTTTCCATATTCTATTCTGTTCCTCATCCTCCCCCTCCCTTTCTGGTCTGATTGTGTGTGTGAGAGACTTAAAGTATGGAAGAAAAAGAATTATAACTTCAAGTGGGAATGACGTGTCACATGGAAAAAAAGTTGAAATATCCACGCCCTCAACTCCCTTATTCGTATCCTCTTATCCTTATCCCCTCTGCTTTTTCCCATCCTTTTTTCCTCGTGGTTTTAGTCAACTGCAAACTCCTCAGCATGTGTCCCTTTTGAAGAAGTGTGCAAATAAAAAAAAGGGATGAGGGAAATTTCTTCTTATTTTTTTTAGTTTAATTCGTGATGAAACTATGTCTAGTCCACAATTCTTTTGTCTATTGGTGAAAGGATCCTTCCTTTTACTGTTCCCCAGTGTGTCTCTACACTAGGGTTCTTCATGTTTGTCCAAGGATTTTTATTTGAGGCTTTTCACATCGTCACACACAAAAAAGTCTTACATATATGTATTTTGTTTGGAGTGGAATTAGTTCATTCCTCCTCCTTTTCCCATATATATAATTCCCTGTTTTCCCCAACATTTATTCTCATTTGCGAATGGGACGCGTGACAGAAGCAGGAAGAGAGTGAAAGGGAGAAAGATAGATTGAGGGAGAGAGAGAACGAGCGAGAAAGAGAGAGAAACCGATACAAGGAAGGAAAGCGACAGAAAGAGAGAGAAATCGACAGAAAGAAAGAGAAAGCGACAGAAAGAAAACGAAAGCGACCGAAAGAGAGAAAGCGACATAAATAGAGAGAAAGCGACATAAACAGAGAGAAACCGAAAGAAATAGAAAGAAAGCGACAGACAGAAAGACAGCGACGAAAGAAAGAGAAAGCGATAGAAACAGAGAGAAAGCGACAGAAAGAGAAAGGAAGGGACCAAAAGAAGGAGAAAGCGTCTGAAAGAAAGAGAAAGCGACAGAAAGAAAGAGAAAGCGACAGAAAGAAAGAGAAAGCGACAGAAAGAAAGAGAAAGTGACAGAAAGAAAGAGAAAGCGACAGAAAGAAAGAGAAAGCGACAGAAAGAAAGAGAAAGCGACAGAAAGAAAGAGAA